>JAUCMT010000001.1:16511368-16524195 GCA_032357475.1 Enteromius thamalakanensis
GAAATGTATTCAGGTTAAAACTAATATGTGCTAGCAACACGATTTTTTAGGTGAGTTCTTATGTGAAACGCAGTTGGTTAATACAATTCCTTTTTATATTATGAACACGTCGTACTCATTTTAGGTCTGTGAACAGTACCTTTGGCACAGTTTTTTTTTCTCAGATAGATTTCTGTGATTTATAGGTGAAGTCTGATAGCTCTGCGTGCAGATCCCTGCAAAATACAACACTGCAAATGCATTGTACATGAAGAATACTTCAGTTACAACTTGATTCATGCTCCACTGAACAAATGGCAAGTCAGCAAAAACACATTAAAGTCACCATATGAGATATGTCAGATTTAACAGGGCCTGGAGCCAAAAATGTCTAAAGAGTCTTAAGAGCGAAGTTAGATTATTAATTGGAAATTCAAAAGATTATTTATCTAAATGTCTGGCTAAGTATACAGACCATAAATTATTGTAAATTTATTTTAAAGTAAATTGTCAGCAAAGATATTTAGCTACGTTTATGATGTAGTTGTATGTTTGCCACTATAGTAAATCTATCGTAAATGTGAATGGGGGTTGTATAATGTTTTTAATTGTTCGTTACTTTGCAGAGTATTGAGAGGAATCATACTCAGTATACATTCTCCTTTAAAGTTGATGCTCAGACCTTGGTTCTCACCTTTGACTAGTCTGGAACGTGTGAAGTGTTTCCAGATGTGTATCTTTGCCAAAAATCCTGGACCCGGAAGGTCCTATGCTGACATTTTGTGAATGTTAGTCCTTGTTATTTTAGGTACAAAACAAGTTTCATTACTAAATATGGGAAAATGACAATGCTAGAGCGTCATTGTAGTGTCACTCGAGGGAACTGAGCAATTTTAGTGTTAAATATATAGGGATTCAATGAGCATTACCTTATATATTCATTCAGTAGGATTCAATGTTACATTTGCTAGTATATCCCAGCATTCACAAATTTATGTCTTTTAGAAGATGGCTAGATACTGTGCAGTTTTGTGAATTTTTCCTGTAGAGAAATACAACTAGTCTATAACAGAATATTCTCTTTAACCTTTTTAAATAAACTTTATGACCAATTTTGTCCTGATTTAGCAACACAGTCACACATTTTTTATGTTTTGCCGTTTTTGAGGACTAAATTAAGCAGACACAATTATTTATTGAACTCATGAATAAATCGTATACTCCTAGATTTGCAGTATTGTGCATCCCTTTGCTTAAATAGACTTTTTCAGCAAGAGTGAGGAAGTCTTTCAGCGAGGTGCAACATCAACAACATTCCTATAAGTTGGCCTGCTCCACATAGTTCAACATCTCTCGATAAATCACAGGCAAGACAGTTCCAGTTAAACTGAGGTGAAAGTTTGGGGTAAATAATCCAACCGAGACACCCCTCAAACCCTCCCTTTTTAACTCTCTGTTGACTTGGCAACAGTTGATTCTGGGCAAAAACATAACCGAACTGAAAAGTTTTCACCTTTTTCTTCTCTGACTCCAGATGATTTCGTTGAAAAGTATTGCTTTGCAATCAAGAACATCCTTTTAGAGTCAAAACAAGAAGGTACATCAGTAGACTAATACTGTTGGACTGTTTCAGACCTTCAGTTCTTCGTTTTATGTCAATGACAACTACTGCAAACATGATTAGGTACCAGGATGTCTTCTCTGAAATGCTCTGTCCCTTTCAGGGCCCCCTGAGGTTGGATAGTTAGTCTAACACTCATACATAGTCTTTCATAAACACTACACCAATACCTGTCACGCGCGCCCATCATTTTTCCCCCGGCTGCTCCATTGTTTATACTACACAATTCTTACATCTATTCAAACATTTGCTTTTCAATAAACACACATGAATAGGCAGAGACCTGAGGCAGATTCATTTATAATTTGTCACCTGATATATATGAGTCCATTCAAGTTTTACTTTTCGCTCCTTCTTTCTTTTTTCTCTCTCTGTGCTTTACGCTTGATTTTTAAACTCACAGCCCCGCGAGGGCCCTGTATGCTTCAGTTAACCGGTCACATCCAGCCGCGCAGTCAGTGAATCAGTGAATGCTGCCATTTGTGGGATTGCACCCAAAACCAAAATTAGCTTTAAAAGCAGTTCAACAAGAAGTAACTACTTATCTGTGTTTAACATGCGTTCAGTTTAATCTATTGGGGGCATAAACATCCCATTGATAAAAAGTGCTCAGCGGACAGATTGCAAAATAATTAAAGGGAGAGTTTGGTACGGAATGTAAACTTTACAAGGGTCTCCATTTCTGTTTATTTTGAAACAGCTGTGAAGAGCCAGCCCGCCTGCCAAGTGTAAGCAGCTGTTTGTCACTTTCATTTTACCAAAGAGCCACTAGAAACAGAAAATCCACTTCAGCTGTCTGCCGCTCTTTCTTTTTGCTCTCGTCTCGCTCCAGCGCTTTCTATCTGTCACTCTCTCCACCTTCTGATACAACAGAGCGCTTCTTGCTTGGTACCACTAATTGATTTTGTGCATGACATACATAACTTTTTTTCACCCTAGTTTTTAAAGAAAAAGATACTGGCATTATTACTCCACAAAGTGTGCAGCAGCAATGGAAGATTTGTTAGCTTTTGGCTCAAGGTCTCAATAAGAAATGAAAATGGATGGCGAGAGAAGTTGAAAAAGAGCAAGAGAGGGAAAAAAAGGGTTGCAGACCAAATTGTTTCCCTTTCATTTGTAGATGTATCTGGTGCTGCGTGATTCCACAAACTCTTTCTCGCTCTAATCCCCTAAATTTACTTCTCCACTTGCAGTTTTCAGCTCAAACGGACTG
This sequence comes from Enteromius thamalakanensis, assembly GCA_032357475.1. NCBI lineage: Eukaryota > Metazoa > Chordata > Actinopteri > Cypriniformes > Cyprinidae > Enteromius > Enteromius thamalakanensis. The sequence goes on from JAUCMT010000001.1 coordinate 16,514,182, forward strand.
TGCCAGCAGGCCATAAATCAGCCCTGCCAAGACAACACAGAACATCGGGGCTCAAATCTGCCGTAACGAGTTATAACTACAGTAAACTAGATAAATCTTGTGGGTGATACAATCTAATCGTTGAGTGTCAGAGGAAACAACCTGGTCCAAAGGGAAGTCAGTCTATAATCTGCAAAGCTCAGCGTGGAACAAAACTGTCTGAGACTGTTTACATACCTGCTCGCTGATTTATTTTTGTATATGACGAGCGGTCCTGTGACTATCACCCGCACATTTTATTACAGCTCTGGAATGTTCAATCTCGGAGGGAACAAGGTTACCGTTTTATCTATTTGTCTCCAAATATGGTGTTCGCTTTCTTTCAACCCTGTAATCCATCATAACCTTCTTCTAATGGCTTTAGGCATGGCTTTTACAAGACATCACTCCACAACTCTCAATGCAACTTGGAAATACTTATTTGTAGTGTTTTTAAATTTGGAATATTAGGATTTTTTTTAAGTGTTTGAAAGAAATGTCTTATGCCCACCAAAGCTACATTTATTTGATTAAAAATGAAAACAATAGTATTGTTTATATTGTCCATTAACATATTAGAATGAGTTCTGAAGGAACATGTGACACTGAAGACAGGAGTAATGATGCAGAAAATTAAACTTTGCATCACAGAATAAATTAAATTAAAAAATTAATAATTATTATTATAAATTATAATTTTCATTTGTTGCATCTCTGTACTATTATTATTATACAATATTACTGTTACTGTATTTTTGAGTTTGAGTAAATTGAGTACATTTTGAGGTTTTTTTAATATATATATTGTATCTGTGTGACTTTATATACATTATACAAAAACACTGTACACACATATAATATAAACTAAAACATTTATTTTGGATGCAGTTAATCGTGATGAATCATTGGCCAGAACTTATTATTAGCATCCTTAGCATCTCATCGAACTATGTATTATCAGTTTATGTTGTGTTTGTGCACACATTTGTAGTTTCATTCTTCAGAGTGTTAAGCTAACATCCTTATCTGCTTCACTTCTCTCCATTTCCCCAAAATGCCAATGCTAGCGCTAACTTACAAACACAAGGCATGCGTACTGTATATGTGGTACATCTCAGAGGTCAATCTGTGGTCCTCTAGCTTGCTGGAGCCTTTTAGCCCTCTGCCCTGTCTGAGCACTGAACCCTCCGCTGGGCTGGGTCACAGCGGAGCCAGAGCGCTAGCCATCGATCAGCTCTTATCAGCTCACCACTGACAGTTCAGAAGCGCAGCGGAGGGGCTGAGTGAAAGAGCCCTGAGAGAGAGAGGAAGAGAGAAAAAGAGAAAGAAAGATTATGCCCTGCTCTGTCTGCACTGTCAGCTGCCGGCCTGAGCTGTACTGTCAGGCCAGGGCCTAAGTTATGTGTGCCTCAGGGCTCCCTGATAAGTCTGTAGGGGTCTGAGTAAGACAGAAAGAGGGGGAGATAAGCGCTGAGGTATAGCTCTTTCAGAGCAGATGACAGGCTCTATTCTATGATTTGATGTACTTCCAAGTCTATTTCAATAAATTAGAGTTTGAGAGCTATGCAGAAGCATCAGTTGTATAGGATTTGTACCTATAATATTGTACCTAAAACACACTTCCCACATGGTATTACTTTTGTTAGTTCATCTGAATGCTGGCCATAGTGTATATAATTAGCCGGTAACGTATAATTTACATAGAAAGTAAGTGCTGAAGACCGTGACGGTACTATATTCTCACAACAAATAACAGTAAAGAAGCATATTCTTAAGCTAAAAGCTCTTGATTGAACATATTGGTGCAAAGGATTGTTTGTAAAAAAATAAAAAAATAAAAAAAATAAAAAAAGATTATTCATTACTGTTTAAAAGTCTGGTTAGAGTTTTTGGAATAAGTCATCTATATTATAGAAATATTGTGAAATATCATTACAAGTTGAAACAACTAGCTATTGTATTCCATGTTGTAAAATGTCATTTATTTAGTATTTATTTGATATAAATGAATATAAAGGTCAAAAGAACAGCATTTATTTGTAATCAAATATTTTGGAGCATTGTTAGTCTCTTTAATTTTACTTCTGATATGTCTATATATACAAAAAACAAAAAAATAAAACTTGGATCAACGAGAATCATTCAAGATTCTTGAATCGGATCATTGTTTAAACTATATGTGAAGATTAATCCACTGTTATCACTTGACCAATGAAAGCTAGAATGGCTTCACATTCTTTTCCTCGACACTACATGCACACTAAATAAATGCAATAATGAAATGTTAGCAGAATACTTCAAGTATGATTAAGAGTTATAGAAGCTTTTAAAGAATAGATTATGAATGCCCTCAAGTAGCATGAGTCTTCTGAATACTATTTTTGGGGTGCCTTTCCAGCAATTTTACCCTTGGTGGTCCTGTCCATCCCCGCCAGCGATATACAGTTCAGTATCAAATCCAATTATTCTTTGACCCTGTCTCAGCAGCAGGCCTGTGCCAGCAGAGCTAATTAGGACGCAGTGTCCACAATGGGCAGTTCAGACAATCTCGAATCGGCGGCCTTGCAAGAGAGAATAAGTGATTTGTTTAAAATGTGCAGGCTTTTTTGTGTCTCTTTGAACGAGAAGCAATGAAAGTGGTTATGGGGGTATAGTGAGCTGGGCGAGTGCTGCTGTGATGAGGGTTTGCCCACTTGAATGTATGAGTAGATAAGTTATGTGTGGACTGATGGATAGACTTATCACAGGTCTGGTGAGGAGGGACTGATAGGCCGAACATTCAGAATCTCCAACCATCTTCTAAAACACAAATAAGTAGAAAGAAATAGCAAGTAATGCATTGAATTAAACTGAATTAAACATGACATTTTGAAGAAAAAAACACTGAAATTAGGTTTTTGTAAAACATGCCCCAATACTTTTTTTTGTTTGTTTTTTTGTTTTATTTACTAATTCAAAAATGTATTTATACAGTGTAGCATTGGCTGTTCAGGGACAATATTTTATAATATCAGATATAGAACAGACATTTCTGACCACTTTTATGTTAGAAACAATATTGCACTAAAACATTACAATTGCAAGTGTAATATATAAACATTTTATGCAGTAATGCATAAGTGACATATATTGTCACATGAAGTAAAAACGCATAAAACCTATAAAAACGAATTTTTTAATTTATGTATTTATTTGTCTGCTAAATTAATAAAGGTAAATGTAAAACCCAGAAATTATAACGAGTTACTATATTAACATCTATCTAGTATGTGTAATACATTAATGGACATATGGCATATGCATGTATATCTATCCTGTAGAGATTGTTGAGATATAAATGTACATCTTTACATAAACAGAACGTACACATGTAAAAAATTATATACCAACGTCTGGCTAACATATATTACAACATCGCTCTTGATTTGAGACAATATATGTCATATTTGACATTCTAAGACAGCTACAGTACACAAAGGAATATAATTTAAACAAAATCATATTTTCTAGAAACCAACTGAGACCTTTCCAAAGACAAGTCGAATGTAGATCTTATCAAAGTTGTTTGCATTCAACGCTGCATTCTACTCTTAATAGAGACCCAGAACAACAAGTGGGATGAAGAACAAAGCAAAACATAAAAAAGACCTGTCTTCCATAGAGAGTCCATTGCGAATCCAAGTACCTCATTATTCTCTGCCATTCTTAGCCTAGCTTGCTGCTTTGTAGCCCAAGGCTGACTGTAAATCCTAGCTTGTGTATAGACAAGTACATGTGTCAGTAGACAGATGAGAGAGCTAATCTGCGCTTGAACCTCTTTCCTGGCAGACAGACAGACAGAAACTAGAAAGGATGGCTCCCCTTTGTGAGCTTTGCTGTGATGTGTCAAGTGAAATTTGACCTTTATTCTTTAAATGAGAGCCTCCACCCTTTATAATGCCGCAGCCCACATAACACTCCTCATAATGAAGATGAGACTTCAAACGCTAGCACACGTATTCATAACTCAATTACTGTGTGTCTTCTCGAATGTTTTTTGTGACTTTTTTTTGGTCTTCTCGAACCATTTTGTGTTTAGAGTATAGCTTTTTTTTACTTCCTTTACCAAGATATAGCTTATTATTGACTGTGAACTACTCTAGATTATCAGCGATCGTGGTTCCCACAGTCGCGACTTCGCAAAACCCCTGTCTCTCTCTCACTCGCTCTATTCCTAGACGCCTCAGAGCCAAACAATGCTGAGACAAAGTCCTCAGTGGAGCCAGACTGATAAAGCTATCCACAACTGTCAATCAAATCACTAACAGAGTGATAATGAACACTTTAGCTCTGCCACACCAGCTCCAGTAAACCTCTGTCATTCTCCCACCGACACTCTCTTGTGAGTGCCACTCCTACTCTTACCTCATTTTCCTCTTGTCATCCATCCCATTCATTGCATCATGATAGCACACTGGTATCAGACAACAAAAGCAACGATGACTTGTGGATCATTTCTGGGAATTAGGAATGTCATTCTTAAGAGGCATTATAGACTTAAAGACCACTTCTGTTGCTGGAGAAGCTGAATAAGTACCATACATAACTGGTGCTTTGCTATTTGCAAATGATCCAATGTGTAATCCATGTGATGAACTTTCTCGTAAACATGGTCTTGAGTGAGGTTTACTAGCTTGTGTGGGGCTCAACAATGATGATGGGGTCTGTGTGTGAGTTGACTGAATTTTTGGGGGGTTTACCATCCTTTTAAAATCTTGGACTTACAAATGTTTTGCATTGACTTTAACATTCTGCTGATTTGTTACTATAATAATATTTTTTTTTTCTTAATTTGCAAATATTATTTGCATAGTCTTAATCAATCATAATGTGACAAACAATAATAAACAGCAATAAGTAAGTTTACATCCGTGAACCTTATAGGTACAAAAGTGTACCTTTTTAAAAAGGTATTGACCCAGTGACAGCTTTTGTACCTTTTTATTTCTGAGAGTGTTGCAAACAGTGAAAAATATAAATGTAAACATTTAAATATAAATGTAAAAATACAAACATAGATGTCATCTTAATTAATTTAATGTGAAAATTTGAAAATGTGATATTATAATGTATTTTATTCCTGTGATGGCAAAGCTGAATTTTCACAGATGAAAATAGAGTTAATAAATAAAATGATTAATCTTGATTAATCACAAAATTGTGGTTACATAAAATAATTTACACAGTACACACGCATATGTTATGTATATGTGACCCTGGACCACAAAACCAGTCTTAAGTTGCTGGGGTGTATTTGAAGAAATAGCCAAAAATAAACTGTATGGGTCAACTTTAAAGGTGATTTTCTCAGCATTTACATTTTTCTGTACTCTCAGATTCCAGATTTTTATAGAGTTGTATATCGGTCAAATATTGCCGTATCCATCCAAATCATACATCAATGGGAAGCTTATTCACTCAGCTTTCAGATCATGTATAAACCTTAACTTTGGAAAATTAACACTTACGACGGGTTTTTGTCCAGGGTCACATATATAAAGACACACACATACAGCATATATTTTGAGAATAGTTACAGTTAACGCATTTACATGTGTATATAAATTCTACCCTATACAGAAATAAATAATAATAATTATATATACACATTATATAATATAATATAAGTTTAGTCTTATACAGAGTGCTGTCAAATTACTTTATTAATTTTAAAATATTTTTTTATTTTATAATTAATATTATTTTGGTGATCAATACCATTTCTTATTATTGTCAATGCAGAAGCAGCTGGGAAAATAGAGCACATGATTGAACTTAATTTGGAAATGCTCTTCTTTGTATCATAAAATATCTTATAAATGCGTTCCTTTTACACAGGAAACAAACCCTGATCTAAATTACACTATTCTATAACAACTGTCCAGTTCCGTTGTGCAGAAATAATGAGCTAGGCAGGAGTTCCCAAGCTTGTACTGAGTCAGGTCATGGCCTAAGTTAACTAACAAAGATCCAGGTCTAATCCAGGTTTGAAAAAGACTAGTCTAATAGCTGAAAGCTGCGCTACTTTGACTTCAGACGACAGGGACACACATTCTTCAGAATAGGTCCGGAAGGTCCCTTGTTACCATTAGGGATAATTGCACCCGTACAATCACTAGAACTGCCATCTTCTTTACATATCACCATCGGACACCCCACACAATCTCCATAGACAAGAGCATATTTTGAAAGCAATTAACGTTAGGGGAAATACTGCGGTTTGCCTTTGCTGACTTGACACTTCGTAGCTGAGTTTGTGCAAGACACACCTGGTGGTCAAACCCAAGTCGTCTTTGGTCTTAGCTTAATACAGAAAAAATTTAAATCAACTTTTCTTTTTGTGTGTGTCCAAAATGCTCCATACAGTAAATATTAACTATGAGTATCAACTTCGTAAAAACAGCAGTCTGGACTTTCTGCTATAAATAACTCATTTTACAAAAAAAAAGAAAAAGGAAAAAAAGAGAGCATTGGTTTTAGTGTCATGATGTTCAGTAAGTGATTTTTGGGTGAACTATCACATAAACTGTGTTGTTTTAGCTTTCAAGATTGATCTAATTGTCATGCACCTTGTGAGAAAAAGACTTTTTTTGTTTGCTTTATGAGGAGACATTTAAAAGGTTTAGATTTTGAGGTTTTGGTTGTGGTTGATAGACATCTTTGCAGATAGCAGAAGAATGTTTCTCTAGTCCTCCTTTCTAACCGCAAGCACACTCATTCACAGCTGTTGTGATACTAAATGTCTCCCAAATGAGAAATATAAAATATAAATCTTGGGAGTCTCTTATGAGTTCATGTCAGAAGTATTGCTCTTGAAGACTAGCACATTTACATTGGTTGAAAGCCCACTGATAACGTTTGGAGGAGGTTAACGAAAGGATTAGCCTTAATTTAAACCTTGTGACCGCGCAGTCATTAGCACAGGATTGAAATCTTAATTATCATAAAATATTACTGGTAACAGAACACAGACTCAATTGAGACACTAATTGAGAAACATCAATACCTTGGCTCCAAATATAATGAGAACATATGTTCCTTCCCAATATCTCTGTTCAGTCAAACATCATATCCTGTCTTACTCCCCCAGAGGAACTCGCAGAGGATGACTACATGTGCTAATCTGCCTATTATAGAGACTTTGTTCCTGAGCATTTATACTAATTTTATAGGAAAATTAGATTCGCTGTTAGATAGATTTATAGACAGGTTATTGAGAAATCGAGTTCAAAATAAGGCATACAGTCGATGAATGAAGATTTAAAGATTTTTATTAAGACTGTTAAGTTTTGGAGATATAAAGTCTATCATGCGGGTACAACCATTCATTCAAAGCAGAAACAAGCTATATGGTTAAATAGTAAGTGCCATATGCATTAGAACTATGTATTTTCAACAGCTTAGAAAGATTAACTTGTTATGGAAACATTTTGATCTTAGAGTATCCTTGAGATGGCGATAATCATAGATGATAGAGATGAGTGTTTTACTGAGTAACGGGCTAAGTGCCAGACTTTGGGTCCATTTTAGGGCTGTGTTTCACTATTTCCTGTCCTTTCTGTCTCTTTTTCTGTGGAAGGTGGCTGATCAGACTTCAGTGAGAGCCTTAAAGAAACTCCATAAAACTGCTTTTATGGATACTTCCCGACCTCATTCCTTCATCTCTCTATTAGAGGAGACAGTGCATCAATTCAAGGCCACAGTTTTCATTTTAAACAGCAGTCTGCCTAATGGACCAGACAGCAGCAATAACCGTGCTGTGCAAACAAGGCCATGTAGCTGTACGACACATCACACTTGTTGTAAAAACACATATGTAACTAGATAGCGTTGTGTTTTTTAACCGCATATTTTTACACAAACTGTTCATAAAACAGTACTTTACAGTATAGTTGCATTAATTAAAACTAATGCTGCAACTAACAGCTAAGAGTAAGTCATGCATTTGTTTCAAAACGTATTAATCTGTTAACATTAGTTAATAAAAATACAACTATCCTTTAATAGATGGTAGCTCAACTTGAATAATGGTGAAAATAATAACATCGTTAGTTAATAATGTTCACAAAAAGAGCTTTATTGTAAAGAGTTAGCAAATGGGTAATATAAATCATAACACAATTATTTTAGGCATGAAATGCTTTTAAAATGAACTAATGAATTACATATCGGCTCTTATCTCGATATGTACCTCTGCCAGCCATCCTAATGATGTCAGCAGCATGAAATCATTTGTTTGCTTGGGCATGTGAGGAAATCTCGGAACCCTTCAACGTGGCACAATATCGTTATCATTAAACATTTATTCTAGAAAGAACATTATTTTTGATGTGCGCTATCAAAAATTGGAATAAGCATTTGATAGAGAGTTGAGACGTTACCTCAATGGTGGCGTTGTATTTTTTGTCGTTCATTGATTGGTTTATTTATTCATTTACTCAGCGCTCTCGCTTTCTCCCGCTCTCTTTCCCCCCTCCCCAAAACCCTACACTCCCACAAAAAATGTTCTATTCATTGTTTCCAGTCCTTGGGAAACAAGGGCGATCTTTGGAGCAAATTATATGGATGCATTCCACCTCATATATTTGTCAGGCATTTCAGCAGTGGAACACTCATTAGGAGAGGCAATAAGGAGCTCTGACAGGCAGCTTCAGTCCACCTCAAAGCACAGTCCATTTACGCAGGCCCTCAGGAGTGCACGTACACGCTGCTCCTTAAAAAACACACTCTCGTTACACTCTCCTCGCTCCAGAGTGTGTGTATTGTGACACATTCGACACAGATGTGTGATTTAGATGAGGTGAGTTTAGGGAAGTGATTGGTATAGTTTGACAAAGGTCAGCAGAGTTGTCTCCGGTGTGTGTTGGTGATTTATTTCGGGAGTACTGTGGTTTGGGTGAGCAGGCCTGAGCTGTGTGAGAAAGACATATTTTTGTGGATAGGAAACTGGTTTTATTGGTTGACGAAACCTCAGAGTTCCAGCTGTTTCCGAGCTATGAGTAAAGGCGGACAATGTTACTTCAACTCCAGACAGATTTAAGAGAGACGGAGAAAAGCCTGGAAATGGAAAATGATTTGGCAAATCTACTTTAAGATAAATGCTTTCAGATCCTGTAGGTGTATCTTTCTTAAGTCGTGCGCTCTCCACACTAGTACAGTTTATCTAATCACATGATTTATAAATAACAGCTGCAATATTTCCATCAGAATGGCAGCTTCGGATATTTTTTAATACCTCTGATGTAACGACGCTATTGCGTCTGCATATCAACGCCAAAACAAAGACAAAATGGGCCATTTTACAATGCATTCTTTCAAAGAGGCATTGAACTGCATTACAATTCAAAGGTTTAGACATTATCATTGAATAAATAAGTCTGAAACAACAGATAAAGCATTGATAGAGTAGGGGTGCTCAGTATTTCCACTGGTAAACACGCTCACGTCACCAGTCTTAGATCAACTTTTGGTCATATCATGGGAAAAGTTGAGTCAAGCATTGTTTGAGCTTGTTCTGCTATCTCTTGTTGGTATACAGCAGTCATGTCTATATTCAGTTGAGCTGTCTCACTGTTAGTACAGAGAAGTATTGTCTGCTTATGTGATTACAACATATCAAAAGGCATGTTATCAGGTTGCGAACCATGCTTTCTGGAAGAAAAGCATGTTGTTATCCAATTTATCTGACATTATTGTAAATTATATATGTCAATGCTAGAAATCATATATATACATATATAGAATATACACATGTGGGTAGTTGATGTATTAATGTGTCCTATGGTGTGGCAGAAAAACTCAGATAAACCTTTCTAATGCTATTTCTCTATAACTCTAAGAATGAAGATACATTTTTTTTCATGTTATTTGTGTTAAATAATATAGTGCTGTCAACGGATTAATCATGATTAATCACATCAAAATAAAAGTTTTTCTTTATATAATATATTTGTATGT
>JAUCMT010000001.1:16530530-16572073 GCA_032357475.1 Enteromius thamalakanensis
AATACTTTCTAAGTATATACTGTATGTGTGTGTTTTAATATAAACATAATAAATAAACACAGCATGAACACATATTAAGTAAATAAAGACTTTTATTTTGGATGTGATTAATCATGATTAATCATTTGACAGCACTAATTATATTATATGTAACACTTTTTTTACATTCCTGTTCATGCATTAATTATTATTATTACATTAATTACAAGTAGGTAATACCTAGGTACTAACCCTGAACCTACCTCCAAACCTAACCCTACACCATGTACATGACCATGAACCTTATATTACAGTAAGTTCTTGGGTAAGTACACTGCAAGCACATTATAAGTACACGTAAGCCCATGTACTGTAAAATAAAATGCAGCCTTATATTATACTACATTATATTATATAAAATACTTTATAATAGTTTTTACAAGAAAACATATAACACATATTGTATTTTGTATTTGATTTTTGTACAGATTGCATTTGTTGACATATATAATTGCAAAATAATACCATATAAAAGCTATCATATAGATATTATTACCGTTATTATGAGTATCTACCTGCAATATGTGACAATTATATACTGCCTTATACAGTAGGTAGCAATTATAGCTTTATCACAATAATGTTATATGTTACATTTCTGAATAGGTACATTCAGATTTATTCAATCTGCTTCCAATAAGCAATGAAAATGTATCAGTATAACAAGTAAATCTACAACACCCATCAAATGGACTGCCTGCTGACCTTTGGCCACTGAGCAGTGTTTGCGTGCACTGAAGCTTTGGACTACAGGTGAGAAAGCTCTGACCTGTCAGCGGTGTTAGACCCCTCTTCTCTGCGTTCTTCAGGGCGCCAGAGCACATGTGAGGCTGAAGGGAGGAATGTTAACAGTCATCATTAGTATCTGGGCTTCTGAGGGGGAGAGGGGCCCAGCAGCCCTGCTGCGAGTATGTCACCCGCTCACGCCGCTATCTCTGTTTGGGTTTTCCCACGTTATGTCATGCATAGACACACATGTATGCACGCACACGGGGCCGTGAGAAGCAGGTAGGGATTTTATTTAGTGTTTAGAGTCCATGACTCCAACTGAGATTTATGGTTGCAGCAATGTGTAGGTTTTGCAGCGAGGGTCTGTAGTTCATGTTCAGTGTTTAGAAGCCATGCCCTTTAAATTAATAATTAAAAATTTAGCTTAGTGCATTTCATAGTTTTAAAAAAAGTTATTTCTATCCAATATATTGGATAAAAATGAACACATCAGGTAGCACTTTATTTTAAGATGTACTTGTTACAGTGTAATTATACATTTAATAATGAGTAATAGTAATTAACTACATGTACTTACTGTATAGTTAGGGTTGGGATTAAGGCTTGGCCTTGAATTACTTAAATATAACTATGTATAAATTGTTGTTATTTTAATAGTAAGCACACAGGACACCTTAAAATAAAGTGTTCCCATATACTGTACATATGTAAATGCATAGTTCTTTAAGCCACAATATAAAATGGAACCTTTACTTTAAATTAAACTGTACATGACATTTGTAACATTTAAAATGATTTAAAACTATGTGTTTATAAAAGAATAGGGTTCACATTTTACAGTAAAAAAACATTTCTTAAGAAAATTTCATATATTCAACTTTAGCTAAGTCATCATAGGAATAAATGACATTTTAAAATAAATTCATATAGGAATCAGTTTAAAATTTTAATAATATTTGACAATATAAAATTTCTGGATCAAATAATTACAGTCTTGGTGACAAAAAAGTGGTGTCTGTATATATTGTAACACTACGAAATATTAGTTTAGTAGAATTGCTCGTAATATTTGGTCATCAACTTTAAAATGTAAACGACTCAAACTGCAAATTCCAAGCCCACCGTATGTTCACACAAAGGTTGAGAGAGGTATAAACCCTAGGGTGAACACTAACAAACAGAAAATGTCTCTTTATAGGGAACATATTACCTCATTACCCTGTGTGACCACCTTTGCGAACAGCACCGTCTTGATTAGCAAATGTGTAACATTCCTTCGAACACTTTATGGACACTTGTGCGCTGAAGTCTGAAACCCGGCTCCCAGTTTGCAACATTAACAGCATGTAGAGTGAATTTATGGTGTGGTACACTGGAGGGTGAGATGGGCTATCCCGGAGGTCAAGCTGACCAGGGCAGATAACACGAGCTGATCCAGGGCACCGCAGGCCACTGTCACCCCCCCACCTCAACCCATTCCATGGATCTCCAGCCCCATCCGTGACTCTTTGAAGTACCTGTGATTTAAGGTTATGAGAGGAGGACTCTGGAAAGGCCTCATTGATCTCGGAGCGTATCGGCGGCCGTTACTCTGCCACGCTTTTGTTGTGAGGAGATTGACCTTATTTTCATCTCTCCGTCAATGTCTGATGACCGGACGGTGGATCCAACCTCCGGCATCTGGCTTCTCTGAAGTGATGCTGTAGAGTGAAATACTGAGTGAGCGGGATAAACATTTGCTTTTATGCTGGAGGTGCCGGAATTCGGCAAGCAGATCTCGGACATCGAGTAAAGCACATGTGGACTCTAATGGATGGTTGGTTTGAAGATGATTGCGGGCTTATGTGATGAATAGGATTCTGAAACGGCATGAGATTCCACAAATCCTAATCAGAAACTATTGAGCAAGAAAGCCGCTTGCCAAATTGCGGCAGATCTAGTTACTCCAATCAGATTATTATGGTGATAAATGTCTAACCAATAAAGCACTTGCTGCGCTCGCACACATCAACATTACTGACTTGCTTGTTGTTCCAGCACCACTCACGATCCTAAGCGTGTGAGGATGCGTGCCATGGAAAGAAAAATGGCTGCGGTAGTTATTCTTGTCTAATCCATACAGCGGAGCTGCTTTGAAATTTAACAAGCAAAAGAATTACAGCTCCCGAATGTCAAGCGGTTTATTTCATTGTAATGCTACAGGAAGCAGCTGCCATCTACTGTATGTACACAGCTGAGCCTCTATCATACATTACATTAGCTCTCTGATGCAGTTAAGAAAAACTACATAACGTTCATCCTCTCTTTTTCCCATATTTTTTTTTATTTTATGCTTTTGAATTTTTACAAAACGCAGCACTGTCCTGTTGTCAAATGACAATGTATATAGTTTTCTAAAGTTAATGACATGTCGGAGTGTCCACAACACAGTACACCCCCCCCCCCTCCCAAAGACAAAAAAAAACATATATATATATATATATGAAATTTAAAATCCATGTGCCATATATATTCCTTGGATATTGCATTGCAAAACTTTACGATTTAAAATAAAAGTATACAACTATAAAAATGTCATGTGGTATAATGTAAAAAGAAATAACATATTACCTGTAAATGCAAATGTTTTCAGTATTTAATTTTTCATTGTAAAATGTATTATTATTATTTTTTTTTATAAATATAAAATTTCATGATTTTTTTATTCGTATAAATAAACGTTTTGTGAAAAAGGTCAAAATAACTGATGTAATTTTTATTTTTATTATTATTTTTCTATTTTTTTATTTTGACATAGAGGGTTTGCAGATGTTCTCTCTGTTTTATGTTGGTTGCACTACATACATTTTTTTTTTTATTAAAGTACAGTACGAAGGTTTGTTAAAATATTGAAAAAAATTAATCAGTAGTAGCAGTAGCATAAGAATACTTTTCTAAAATGTCATTTTATTTTATGTTTTTTGATGATATTAAGATACTATGTTGTTATGCATTCCCCTAAAATAGTAAAACCTTTTTAAATACAAAAATATGGAGCTTTTAAGCATATTAAAAGGATTTATTGAATATTATTAATTTGTACTTAGTACTACAAGATGAGCTGCAAGCACTTGAGCTTTAAACATTCAGTCTGTGTTCGTTTTCCAGGAAGCAATCTTTAGTTACTGTTGTGACTGGATGTGTTAGGCTATCAGGCTTCACAACAGCTCTCAGGTAATTGCTTGTTCATAAAATAATTGAATTATGAAGTCACTTACCACACAAAGTTCTGCTAATTCCCCTTGAACTCGGAAATAGTTCAACTTGTAGCAGCACAGCAGTCTGTCATGGACGTTGAGAAGTCGCTATTAAAAAAATTAGTTATAATTGTGGAAAAACATAAACTCTTCATGACCAGATGATCACAGATGGGGTCTCCATGACAATATTACCAAGGAGTTGGAAGTTGATGCTGAAACAAGATTCATTGTGTTTACATTTCTCAAAACAGATTTTCACATTGGTGTCCTTGGTGTCACGTCGACGTTGAGATTCCACGCCTATATTGTGAAAAGCTGCCCTAAGATGATTATATACTGCATAAAGCAATATGACTTTCCAGAATAAATATTTTATAGGACATGTTCTCAAGGCCTCAGAGCTTCAACACTACCCAATATTAACATGATCTAGCAGTTAAGTTCTGTCACCTTCCAGCAGAGCTCTTAACCACTGCAGTGCTTGATTTAACTGTCAGTAGCACTTTGTGAATTTGGACTGTTTCACTGGATCCTCCACTGCAAAGGTTCCAAATCACTTCCTAAATCACAGCTGTTCGTGGAAAAATGGTGAATAGATGGGTCCTGTACCAACCCCTTATAGCTCTCAGAGAGTCTGAGATCAAGGTCTGTGATGTTGTTTGAGCTTCTCAAAATTGAGTGTGATTTATATGTCATGGGGAAAAACTGTCGGTTTTTGCAATTTTGACAATGATGACCTTATGAGTGGGGAATGGTGGACTCCAAGGGGCCTTTTGGGAGACAAGCTGCTGCTTCATCCCAGACAATGGAGCACTGTACTGCATTTCCGATTATTGCCTTGGATCGTTTTTAAACGTATTAGGTCACTGTGATGTGGTCGTTACATATCGCTGCTCTAAAGCTGACCCTCTGATCGGATTCAAATGAATGATCGTTTTGAGATCAAAAGATCATCTGTTTTTCAGAGATGGATGCTCATGTGAACAATTACATTGACTGTGTAGAATAAGAAGGAGAAAAAAAACACAAATGAATGATTAAAGATCAACCACAGGTTGTCCACTTATGAGCTCTGACCACATTCCCACAAAATTTCCTTTTGGTCTACAACTTACTAGGATTCCCATTCACATTATTTTTCTTCTGTTTGTCTATGTCTAATAGTTGAAACGTATCTCTCTTAAATATTTCTTCTTGGCAGTCGCCACTTAGTGCTGGTCTTCAATGGGATGAATTTGGAACAGATTGCAGATTAAACGTGAGGAGGTAATTAGGCCTAAAGAGGAGATAATTTTGCTCCAGCCAGGCTCCTGTTGTTTTAAGTCCTTCTGGAAAATGTGGATTTTCCAATGATGGCCATTTAAAGGTGTCACTGTGGAGCCACGGTGAATTAAAGGGAGTCACTACATAGTCTAAACAAGCAATCTTCTCCATTATCAACAGCCTGACAGGATAATAGAGTACAACTGGTCATGTGACAAAGGGTATGGTGACAAAAGACCGGCATCTATCATTTAGCCGTCTACGTTGGTGCCCGCTTTTTATCAGCACAGTTTAATTTAAATCAAACAACAGGAAAGCAAAAGAAAGCAAAGAGATAAGAAAGGCATTGACATTGATTTGTTAATAACAATAAAATTGCATTAATGGCATATATATATGTATATGTATATATGTGATAAGAAAGACTTGATAATATGCTGATATAATGAAAAATATTTATTTATTTATTCATTTCTTTATTTGATAAGATATTGAGGTCTTGAAGGTAATGGAAAAACATTTAATTAAATATAAAAATATTCATTTATTTATTAATTCATCTATATATTTGATAAGATATGAAGGTCTTAAAGCTAATATGCTAAAATCAAAAACATTTAATGAAACATTATTTTTGCAATTATATTTTTTATGTAAAGTTGTGTGTAAAGTATGTAAAGTTTAACCTACACTCATACAGCATCGTTACCTTGACGAAGAAAGCAAAAACTACCACAAAAGTTCAAGAGGTTATAAAGGTAAATGATTTCATCTGCCTGGCCCAATCTACGGCAACGAGCGTGGGCCAATAGCGGCACAATGAGCCGGTCCATTCCTCTCTGAGGTGGAAACAGCTAGTTAGGGTCCGTAATCTCCAGAGACGCCTCCAGCTCGGCCCATTCCCGAACCCCCCTCCAGCGGCTTTTAAGTGGAACCTTCTGAACATCGAGCCAACGTTTGCTGGATAGCAGGCAGCTGGACTTTGTCATGCATGACCAGGGACATTCTTGTTAGTGTAGTGTAACCTTTTCTGCACTAACACAGATAACACTGGCACCTAGCTGGGTCCTAATCTGTGTGCAGTGCCCAAGCAAGGGGAGGGGGACCGGGGGCAGCTAAGAGGTTGTGATGGTGGTGGGGGGTTAAATTATCAAACAGCAGGCCTGCAGCGGTGGCTTGGGACCCTGGCACCCCCAACGCCGGTGGTGAGCTCACCGCACTGAGAAAACAGAATCCTATTCAGGGACATTTACTGCATATCTGCTTGAGATCCTGAAGCCAAACTCCTACTGTAGAACAACACTGGGTGCCGTTCCTAAGCCAAGTGCTTGACATTCGCTTCCCTTGTTTTCCAAGAATGCTCAGTTTGTCAGTTTGCATCTGCTTTACGCTGTCTCAGAAATCTCGAAAATTGCAAACTGTGGTTGTTTTTCAAAAGCTGCCTCGACAGCATGCAATATAAATGAGTTGTAGACATGTTGCCGTAGTCTGTGTATTTAACTCCTCGGCTGCTTGTGCAGATGATCAAAGCATGGAGAGGTTCTCTATCACATGGCTAAAATGTTCATCTAATCTCAATAGTGCTGCGAGGGATTCACTGTTGGTGTGGAGAGCTTAGCTGCTTCAGGGAGAGGGGCCTTCAGACAGAGAGAGCCAACATGTGTACTCCAGATGCCCAAAAGCGGAGGTGGGTGTGAGCCACGCTAGTGCTGACAATAATTCGGGGACAGCGGGTGTCAGGCTGAGAGAGGCCTACACCTCATCACCCCGCCGGCTAATTGATTTCCAAATGAGCCGCGGTATTTCTGCACAGTAATCTTGAAAGGGGGCCATAAAAATGTCCGGGGATACAGGGTGTGCCGCGCTTTTATCTGAAAACCTAAAATGTCTCTCGCTTTCCTCTCTCTTATTTCTACAACCGCTAACCTTTCTCTCTTCCTCTTTTCTTCCATTCTTTATTTACTATTTCTCTTTACAAGCTGGCACACCTGAATTATTTTGCTCAAATTCAGCCCTTCGCTTTGAGAGGAAATGTCTGAGAGGGCAAGAACATCCAAATCAGAACCATATTGGTGCTCTCCGTACAGAATTATGAGTGTGTATAAGAACAAAGTGAATACGCATGAAGAATTCGAATCCTAATAGTGTTCCAAAAACAATGATGCATTGTTTTTTCCCATTTAGCTGCTGATTAGGTGATAAATCAGTTTGGGGTTGTGACATTGGCCATCGGCCTCCAGCTTATTGTGGTAAATGAAAACCAGGAAACGTGAAAAAACATGCCTCTTATATCTTTATCTTTTGTTCGTGTCATCTTTATTGTGAAAATGTACTTTCATTTCATGAAGATACCTTTTTACGTTTCTTTTATATACAAGATAAAACCATTTTTTGAGAGAAGTGATACAGCTGTCAGGGTACAGTGAAAATGTGGGAAGAGTTAGGAAACATGATCAAATACCACCTGTGGCGTTAAACGGAAAACTGTTTCAGTGTTTCTTCAACTGTTCGAAAAGGGTAATTTAACACTCTTTGCAAAAGTCTTTCTCTCAGTGGATTCCACTGAGTATGAGAAACAGCAATAAAACACTAAAGTACAATAAAATGCAGGTCAGTATTATAATTAAGCTGACTCTTTTTTTATTTGGCTCTTGTGTTGGGGGTACATCAACTTATTTTAGGGAATCATTTTGGGGTCAAAAATTATTTGGTGGGATAAAACATTACCTTGTAGGAAAATAGAATTATTTATATTATCTAGATATTATATATTTACTGCTCTCAAAGAAAGAATATTTACATTTCCAACAACTTTGTACAGTTGAATTTTTTAATAGTTATACAAGACAATAATATATTACAATTAAACTTACCATAGAATTTAGCATTGAATATATAATTATTATACTTTTCAGAAAATCGGAAAATATATATATATACATATATAAATATATATATATAAATGTGTATATATATATATATATATTCAGTTGTATGTATGTAAAAATTACAATTTTGCATACTCCTCTAAATTTGACAATAACGCAGTGTTTTAAACAGCAGGCTAGTTCTTTGATTCTGTGACATACAGAATAAAAAAATAAAAGATTCATAACAAGTAAATGAAAGTATTCATAATTCTTATTGCCATAACAATTTGTAATGATCTCTGATGATCTGTCATGGCATAGAATATCTCAAAGAAAATGTTTCCACAGATTACTCAGATCTGCTGTCCACAAATTGAAACTCTGCAGTATCTTTGGGTTGTGCAGAGGCTAGGCAGAGACATTATACCTGGCAGAGCTGACAACTAACTGACCACTTGCGGCTCTGTTGGCGTTTTGCCTCTCTCCTTATTAGAGCCATCCAATGTAAATATTTCCTTAGTTACCTTGCTTGTTGATCTACGGACTATTTCCATATTTATATTGAACTCAAAACATTTATTGTAGACAATGTGAATGGACTAAGGTGTTGTTCCATTAACAGTAACAAAACAGTTTGCACACAACTTCTTTTCCTTTTTTTTTCCTCAACAGGGAGCTACTGTTCTCTACTCAAATGTAACCCTAGACCCAAAAACATAAGTAGCACTGGTGTATTTGTATCAATAGCCAACAATACACTGCATGGGTAAAAAAGATTTTTCTGTTATGCCAAAAATCATTAGGATTTATCATTACTAAAAATAATGTTCCATTGTAAATATCCTACAGTAAATATATTAAAAGGTAATTTTTGATTAGTAATAAGCATTGCTTAGAGCTTCATTTGGACAACTTTAAAGGTGATTTTTTTTTTTTCTTTTTTTCAGATTCCAGATTTTTAAATAGTTGTATTTCAGCCAAATATAGTCCTATCCAAACAACCATACATCAATGTAAAGATTATCTATTCAGAGTTTAGATGATGTATAAATCTCAGTTAAAAAATAAAAATAAAAACCCTATGACAGGTTTTTGTGCTTAAGGGTCACAAACAAGTTGAAATAAAAAAGCATTAGTACAAGAAAATAGTGGAAAAACAGTAGTATTATAAGCCCTATAGTGTTTTTGTTTTTTTCTTGAGAGCTAAATCCCACAAAAAAATAAAAATTTGAGAGTCTGCATTCTGTGAACCTTGTTTCCTGTTTGTCTTCATGACACTTAATACACAATCCAGACCAAACTCGCAGTTTAATCAGCAGCATTTTGGAAACAGAACAATTCATCTGACTAATCTTACATGGAGTAAAAACCCACTACACAAAATTATAATAACATTGATAGTAAGATCAATAAACAACAAGAGATTTGACATTGAAAATCCATTACCCTTTTAAAACTTGTTTGTATTTGTCTGATGGTATAAAATAAATAACAATGACAATTTAAAATGCATTATAACATACAGTGTGCTTACGTTTTCATTTTTAAGATTATGATGGTCAAAAGAAATAATAATAATAAACAAACAAATAAATAAATATTTCAGTGGTTAAATTTCCTTTATCTCTGGACTGATGGTTCCAGAAAACGCAGAGCTTGGTGGCTCCTTCTTATCAGAGCCTTGCTGAGCCTATCATCACTTTTAGGAACTACAAGGTGAACTTTGACCTCTGATCCCTCTCTTCGCTAAGATATGGATAAGAAACCTAGTTTTCCCAAAACTACTGATAAATGCAAACTTTTAAAAGCACATATATTCACAGAATGAGTGGTGTCTGGAAACGAGGAACTTTCGTCTCCTCTTAAAAGTCAAGAGACGCATTTGAGTAAATCAAGCAGAATTTTAAGTATACGGCTCCATGGACGGCTATCGTATTAGCCAAATGAAGGACTTGAAGGTAGAAAAAAAACCGTATGAGATTGGTAAAAGCAACATTATGCCACTGATTCGATAAATCACGTGCAGACCACATCACACGATGCGAAATGGACAAATAACAAAGTCAGCTAAGACACTGTGTCTGTTTCACATTACGATTAATCGTTGCGTATACAATATAACCGCGTTATCAACTCTCCTTCTCCTCTTCCAAGAACAACCATACACGCTGGCATCAATTACCCATCCCAAAATTCGGTTAGCTCTTCTTTTCACAAGCCAAAACAAAAGCCGATGGCTATGCAGAACCACAGTGGGGCCGAGGCTAAACGGATTAGCACTGGGGCTGCTGGGTATCTGGTGAGTGTCAGCGGTTGCCTGGCCAGGGTTTGAGTTTGCGAGCGTGTGTTTGTTGAACTGGCTTTGGACATCCTCTCTCAGTCCAGAGGCTTCATTCACTGCTCCGTTGTTTCGCGGAGCCAGTTTTGAAATCGGGTTAGGGCGACAGGGAGAGAATTCAAGCATTTGCTCGCTGATTTGATTTAGCGAGGGCAATCAGTCGGGCAGTTTCTCTGATTTATAGCTTCCTGCTTCCCTTTTGCTCCTCGTGTTGCCCTCTCGCATACTGTATCATGCTGCTAGGGGATGAGGGCACTCGTACTGACCAAAACATACACACTTGGCTACTTATCAGTGGTCACTTAAACACTGGGTCAGAGCTAAATGTATTTATTTAAAGATGAAGAAATGCTTCCCACACAGCAGTTAGGGAAATCCTCAATGGCTTTCTGGCAGTCGGCATGCAAGACTTTTCGACTCAACAATATCATTTATTTCTGGCCCGGCAGTTGCGAGGCTGGATAATGGCGGTCTTTGACAGTGCCACCCGCAGACTGAGAGGGACAGTGGAGATGAAAGCTGGCATGCTGCTAACCTTTGTGTTACAGAGAGATGATTCTCCTAATTGCTTGTGACTGCACGAACAGCCATGAAGACGACTGCAGTGCCGGACAGTGTTATTAGGCTGTGCCCGATGCTTGTGTGCCCACACACACAGTGCCGTACAAAAGGCCTTCAGAGTTGGAGAAACTAGAGTGGCCATTGTGTAGAACCGCTACGATTTACACATGGAAACATGAAGCCCAGCAACAGTTTCCAAGATTTTCAGTGACTGCATATTTTTCCCACAGAGACCACTGCATTGCCAACTCCAGTGTACTCTCTCTCTCTCTCTATTTTATTTCTTTTAAATCATGGAAATTGCTGACATTGGTCATTTATTGTGATAATGTTTTAATTTGTTTATATTTTATGTAGTGCACTGATAAAGATGAATCATAGAGGCTGTATGTCAAACTTTATTTATTTAGGTTATATATTGAGCTTATTATATTGAGTAATTATACAAGGCTTTGTTAGACGTGTGTTAAAATGCTTGTGTGTTTATATTAGCCTACATTTATTTAATATATTTACTGATTGATGAATGAACCAGCATTTAAGCATTTAATGTAATTAAAAAACTATAATTGTTATGAATGTTTACTAAATTGAACACAGTTAGTTGTTACATGTTCACTTAAAATAGTGTTTAAAAGTGATCATCAAATATTATAATCATAAGGTGTTTGATAGCTGGGCTTTAATATTTTAAAAACCGCAATGAATTAATTTATTAACCAATATATGTCTTGTTCTTCATAGCCGTTACCCGAATAATACATTTAAACACACACACACACACACACACACATACATATATATGAAAAAATGTAAAATTGTAGCCACACTGATAAAGTAAATCTCATTTTGTTCAGTAAGATTTTGTAAAATTAAATATGATAACCTGTCATTTGTATGTTGAATTTTCTTTGCAAATTATTATATGGCTTTTGCAAGAACAATAGAAAATGTTAATATTTCAATTAAAGTAATATTTCACCCAAATATGAAAATTCAGTTATCATTTACTCACCCTCGTGTCGATCCTCAATGGTCAATGGTCACCAAAATTGTTTGGATACCAATTTTCTTCAAAATATCTTATTTTTATGTTCCACAAAAGAAGAAAACTCAAGTTAGGAAAGACACGAGGGCAGATAAAAAAGGACAAAATTTAAATTTTTTGGTGAACTATCGCTTTAATGTGTTGATCATTTTATGCCTGAATTCAATTAACACACATAATAATTATTCCTGCATTATTACCCATGAGAATTCAATTTGATGGTAACCTGTTCAGTGTTACTCATAGGCATACAAGCAATGGGTGGTCCAGTTATGGCCCATTAAGAGCCTCTTATTTCCATCCACAGCTGTCCTCGGCCCAGCCTGCTGTCCAGCGTCCAGCCACCTATCTACCAGCTGGCCTTCAGTGCCGCTAAAGCCTCTGGTTTTAGGGTATGTGACATCAAGGCTTCGGAGCAAAGGCCTAATCACGTTAACATCCACAACCAGACGCTCCGCTCATTTGACTAATCAAAGAGAACGGCTCGTTCAGAAAGAAGAGAGGCACTGTATGAGGTACTTCCTATCTCTTTTTCTTATCTGTTCATCCCTGTACAGCACCTATGCAGCATGCACTTAATGTGGTCTGGACTCACTCATTAGCTTCCACATGTTACCTGAAATGCTCTGCAGCGGGGGAAGGTTTGTATTGCATATACTAATGCGTTTAAAGGCAATGGTTGAAAGAAATACTCCATAGAAAGTATTGTGGATTTTATTAATGTTGTTTATCCGAAAAGAATTGAATGCCAAAAAAAGAAGTAATTTTTAAACATATGCATTGTTAATCATATTGTAAGGTCAAGTTATTAATGTGGGTTGTCATATATATATATTTTTTTATTTTTATTTATTTATTTATTTATTTATTTATTTTTTAAATATTATTATTATTATTATATTATTACATGGTCCGAAAAGTGTTTATCTACTTTGGTTGGATCTGAGCTTCAGTATTATCTACTGTGCCTAATACTGCCTGTATGATTTTAAATCAGAGTAAAAAAAAATTGCATTTTGTTTTTATAGTTGCACAAACATAAAATAAAGATCAGTCAGTCTCAGCCCATGAAATACAATTATACTTGACAGCTTTTGATTGTTGAAAATAACATTAATTGAAAAATATATCAACAATGAAAGTGTGTTTCATATAATCAAAACAACTTATTTCCCTTAATTTTAGTCATAAGTTTTACAGCATGGACAGCATTCCAACATCAACACTTATCAGAGACTTTTCAGCAGGAGTCATTTCTGCACCGAGTGAAGATTGGCCCTATCCTGGTGGTGAACGATGTCTATAATGTTAAGCACAACAAATGACAAAACCATCCAGGCGCGCACATCAGCGTAGGGTTCAGGGAAGGTAAGGAAAAAGAGGCCCTCTATGACATATCTACTGTGGGAAACGGGCCGCAGAGATAACCAAGCTTTAGTGTTTCATCTCTGCTTCATCCCATACACATTATCACTGACCTTTCACCCTGCAATAAGAAAGGCTATGTAACCCAAAAAACACACAGCCATAAATCTCTTTATCCAGAGCTGTAAAAATGCAGGATATTCAAATGATGTGAATTGTGTCGAAACAGGAAAGCATTTAAAAATAAAAAACTTCACTTGCCTTTGTCCCAGTATGGAAAAGCATCTCTCTCAATTTTCTCTGTCAGTGTCTCTCTCTTTCCTGCCTGCTAAAGGGAAAGAATGCTGAAGACCGAGGAACACTTGATTAACCTTAGTCAGAGAAGACACAGCCACAGGAAATCCCACATAACAGCTTACATACACATCACACAGCGATAACGGAAAAATGTGATAGCTAGATTGTTTTAGTTCTTGGCCCTAATGAGACAGTTTTCCATGAGAAATGATCCCACAGTGAGAAAGGGTTGTCTGTTAATTGGTACATACACAATTACAGCATGAAGTACAACCATAATTGACTCTTTACCGATGCCTCACTGCATTGCATGTCTCAACTGGCACACCAGATATATCAGATACAGTATACCTATGATAGCATATATTGAGTAATATTTTATGGAATATTTTGCATTAGTTATCAAGGATAAATCAAGGAAATTTAAGTTTTAGAAAGACTATGTCTGATAGAGAATACAAAGCGATGGAGAAAAAATATAATATCTAGATTGTTTTTGTTCTGGGTATAATCAATTTCATTTCTGTTTTTATGCTTTTAAGTTTCTGATGAGGGCTAATGTTGGAATGCTGTCCACGCTGCAAAACCGATAAAAAAAGTTATGTGGGAAAACGCAATTTTTATTATGCCATTCAACAATTTTAATTTCAGATTCACTATGTGTACTTTATTTAAAACAGCCTGCAATAAAAGTTCCAAAAGTAGAGGTTTTGCAATGATGCCATAGCAGTTGGTTTTTGGTTCGCGAAGTACTTTAATTGAAAGGTTCTAAAAAGAACTTTAGTGTAAAGAGTTTTTCTTAATTATCTAAATAATGCTTTTCCACTTTAAAGAACTTTTTGTGTAATATAAAAATTCTATTGATGTTAATGTTTCTTCATGTTACCATCGGTGCCAATAAACAACCTTTTATATTTTAAAGATGTAATAGAATAGCTCACCCAAAAAATTCAATTCGGTCATCATTTATTCACCCTCATGCCGTTCCAAACCTCCACACATTTATTTCTTTGCTGGAACACGAAAGATTTTGGTAACCAAACTGTTTTTATGACAGTTAAACAAAAAAGTAGTAGTAGAAGAAGAAAGTTATAAGGAGTCATATAAAGTTGAGTAAATTAAGATGAAGTTTTAATATTGGGGTAACTATCCCTTTAATACAAACATTAATTAGGTTTTAAGCTTTAAAAAGTCAGAGACGGGACATAAACTTCTAATACACGAAACATACTTGCTTTATTATTGCAAAGGCAGGTAAAAATGTCCTGGCCTCACTCGTTCAAATGCTTGGATGGGTTTTATTTCACCTAATGAGGTGTGAAGCCTTACCCTGAGTGTGTGTGTGTGGTGCTGCCCATAAACCAAAAGTGAGAAACAGCTTGTTTGGTAGGAATTAGGGGTGTACGTTTCCCTTTTTCCACTCACTGAATGGTTGTTCGTGTTTACGTTTTATTCATGAATTTGAAGTACTAATGGTTTTTCAAATACACCATTACAGTTCTGTGTACATGTTATAAAAAGCATATCAATATGAATTATAATGGAATTTGAATTTCGTCAGTCAACGAAATGATTTCGTGACCAAGCATTGTTTTGCTTCTCTTTAACATGTCTATTTTAAGAAGGCATCGTTCTCAGTAGTTGATTAGTTGCTTGGGCCTCTCTTATTGTCATCTCATGCCTGTCTGTGTCTCGCAGACATGGGGCCCCTTAGCAATGCTGCCATTAACTAAGGTCATTACAGAGAGAGGCTTTGTCATTAAGACCACATGCGTTCTCCATGAGTCAGGCTAATGACTTTTTGCATTTATCGTTTTATATTCTCCTTCACTCCTGATTTCTTCAAAGGTTTAGGCAAATATTAAGTGAACATACTGTAGTATCACCTTCAAGTGTCTAGAGAGGTGTCTGGGTCAATGTCATCCTCTCAGACAAACATCCTTTTAGCGGCCCTTTGAATAAAGCATGGCTATTGTTCCTGCATTGACAGCACGCACTTGGACCTGTCAGTCAAAGTGTCACGAAGGGCATATTGACGAACACAGAGGTTGTGTTATCGCTGAGAGTAATAAATCTGATGCCGTTTAATGCAGTGCATTTCAAGTATTTTTACAGCTATGTAATCGGTGTGACAGAAACTGCCAGAGCTGTTATGACATGGGAAAGTTGCCTTACCACCCAGGTGCTAACACCCTTTTGAGCGGCTCTGCTTAGCATTGGCGTCTCCTCCAAAGCTTTCAACAGCACTGTTACTCAGTGGTGCTTTACAGACTCGCAAAGACCTCTGGGAGATGTAGTCTTTTGGAAAGCCAGCGAATTTGCATCGCTCATAAGTATCCTGCTTGTGGAACATTTTGCTGTTGTGTTGAGAGCTTAGCCTTGAGCGCGTCGCAGGCTGGAATACACAACAGATTCCTCGCGTTCATTGTAGCCGGGTTGGTAAATGCAAGCCGCCATCTGTTTTTTTTCAGTGAATGCCAAAAGTAACCCAAGGGGATGGGCGAAGCCTGTGATTGGGTCGGCACCCTGCTGCTTCAGAGGCCTGGTCTCTGTATCAAACAACGGTGTGCTGGAGGAAAGACCCATGGCACAGGGGATACAGCTATGCAGGCAGTGACCTGGATGTGTGTCAGTAGGGGAGTGTGGTTTATCTCCTCTCTATTTGTCATTTGTTCTTTTCCTTTTTCTATCACTCCTCCCCCATTTCAAAAGGGCAGTTTTGCTTCCCCGCTCGCTTGTTTTCCCTCTGTTTTTCCATGAAATCACTCGTCTGTCACTAGATCCTAGCCATCGTACGCAATTCTATTGTCTCAGAGGACATCGCACAATGAGTTCCTTGTCGTCTTTGATGCTTTTGTCTCGAATGAGGCCCGAAACAAAAGCCATGGTGCTTTTAAACATGTTTCAGCCTCTGTTTGTTTTATTTCGGTCTGAATTGAAAGTTGACCCAAATCTCATTTGTATCGCAGTGTGCCGTAAAAAGCCTCACGGACCCCTGGATTTACAACTCACCGTTTTCCCTCAGGGCTTTGGAAGCCATATTATACCTGACTCAACTGAACCCAATGCATTCTAAGCCACTATAGGCGGTCAAGGCCCATAAAAGCCTAACAGTCTCTGCTGTGGCTGTTGGTGGTCCATCTTGTTCCTTGGCCTTTAGATGGCAGAAGGGGCCTTTCTAACTGTCTGTGTGTGTGTGTGTGTGTGTGTGTGTGTATACGTATGTCTTTTGCAGAGACGTCTGTGAGAAAAACATCAAAAGGCAACATAATCCAGGTACAGGGCTTCACTTTTAACATTTCAGCAGCTAGGGTCTAAAGCAGCTATAAAACTGTGGCCAGTGGGATGAGAAACGTGATTGATGCTGAGAACAGCTTGATTGCTAAGTAATTTAGCTGCCTGTTTGTAATCTAGGGCTTTGGTCAGTACTGAGATTCACTCACGGTTGTATCTTCATTTAGCTATTCATTCACATCGGTGAGATGCAGGATTCAGAGAGCTGACCTTACATGCATTTAAAGTGGTATATGTTGTAAAAATAAAGAATGCTTAGGTTAGCATTAAATGTTTTCTTCATTTCCTTTTTGAAATGTTATTAACATTACTTTCTTTTCCCTTCAGCAGTTCATTGCTGTGCATTGTACAGTTCAAAGAGATGGGGGAACGCAACCTTCATGTGGCCACCTGGGTTTTTCTCAAGTCTAACCCACTCACAGAACACCCCTAAAGGTCTGGGTGAGTAAGAGGGTTCCCTGGGACAGTTTTTCCTGTAAGAATACAAGTCTGGTTGGAAAAGACATACAGAGGGATGTGAGAGGGGAGGTAAAATAGTACACTTTGGGGGCTTCTCAGGCTCTGTCATGATCTTTATTGCATGATGTGATAGAAAATGAATGTTTCTGGATCATTGAGATTGACATGAGCTTATGGTTTAAGGGTGTATGACTGCATAACATCCAGTTTTATTTTTCTCTTTCAGTGTCATTCACATGCATGTGGTTTTATGGTGACCTGGTTTTATTTTGATCCAGTCTAGAGGGAGATTAAAGACGGCGCTTTAAAGCCTTCCTCTAAACCACATGGTTGAAGGGTTTTTTATCTCCACCTAGTGGTTTAAAGGGCTACATGCTACAGGTGAATGCTTTGCAGGGAACCTTCTCAGTGATCTATTACTGTATGAATGCTTGCGCGTTTTAAACTGTTTTTATATAGAAGCACAATATTTACATCGAAACAATACTGAAAGCAACAATCTTTTTAAAGGAGGACATTTTTTAGAATAAGTTAGAAAATGTTAATAACCATAATATCATAAAACTGGTGCAAGAGACAGTCGGCTATGTATTTTTTGGTAAAACATTTATGAGGGTTGGTGTTATTTTAATAAGAACCGTAAAATTTAATTAAAATGCATTTATTTTTCGTCTCCGTCTACACCAAGTAAATGTTATTTTCTGTTTCTTCGTTATATTTTCCAATTTATCATGAATGGATAATATAACAGTACTGTCCGATTACAGCTTCGAGATGTAGCAACTTTTTTAATAATGAGTAAATGTTGTAAGTGCTGTATATTTTACCAGTAATACAGCGCAAAGCAATATGCGTGTAATAACTTTAAATAATATTTTTTTCCAAGACACGGGATTTATTAATTGATTTAGAATATTTTTGTTCTCCCACGAATTGTCGGACTACATAACCCAATCCATATAACGGGCATCGATTTTATACTGCTATAAGTTTTGATAATGTGCTATTATATTTTAATTTGTCCTGGTTTTGGTCTTTATCTTTTCACCTCAAAAATGCACGCGCACATTACACAATCCTGAAAATATTTATAAAAATATATTTTTTATGTTTTTTTTTTTCTAAAACAACGTAACGTAAAGAAAAGGAAGAAAGTTGATATAATATCTTGATTTAATATTATCGTTTTCGTTTACTAACGAGACAATATTTTATGTTAAAACATTTGATATCAAATGAATATGTTATTGTTTTTAGTCATCAAAACACTTTTTTATTTATTTGTGTTTTAATCTAATGTTTTCCCACCTAATTGGCTGTCTGTGCATGTCATTATCGGTGATTACGGAATGATCGTGTAGTGTAGTCGTTATATTTGGTGATAAATGTTTTAGACAAGCCACTCTTGACATTCTTACTCAATATCCTCGCTGAACCCATAACGGAGAGAGCTGGAGTTGCAGCAGAACCTGTTCTTTCTCAATGCACATTTGAGTCACCCTGACTGCACAATGATGGATACCCACTCCAAACTTCTTCTCTTCGCATTGCGTCCCAAATATAGATTTGCAGGTGTAACCTACAAAAAGTCGTGCAGATAGTGTCATTTCGCTTTTTTTGTTGTTTTTATTTTAATGATTAGTTAATTATTGTCCACCCCAAATATTTTTCTGTAAACAATTCATAAAGTAAATGTATGATTTATTTAGTAATGTAGCCTAATTTAGCGACTTAATGTGTAATTGTTTTTCGTATTAACTATCAATTTCTTAAGATATTTTATGGAGCCTACAAATTAAATAAAGACTTTTAAATATGAACACCCAAAATTATATAATTTAACACATTCCTTTAATGTAATCTTTTTTTGTCAGTTAAGGGACAAACACCAGGATGAATTCTCGTTCTGAAGTATTCAACACATCACACTATTATTACTGTTTAAATAGGATGACAGTAATCTTAATCAAACGTGAAAGAGAAATGGCTTTAAGAGCCATGTGTCCTGTTGGCGCTCTGTCCTCTGAAGTCATTATGAATGTGCTTTCCGTGCATAATGCACACACACCTCTGAGTTTTATTAACTTGGTTTCTTTTTTACAACGTATTAATGTGTGAAAAGGGGGAGGGTTCATAGTCAATTATGACTAGAAGCAAATCTCCACAGTGTTGCACTTAAGCACTCATAATGAGGATGGTGATGATAACAACAAAACACACAGATTTCGAAAACCTTACATGAAACTGTCAATGTAAAATCCGTGCTCTGATATTAGCGGATGAGATAAGCATAATTGTGATCATCAACTTGATGAGAAAATTGGATGGGCTATTAAATTAAATCCTTATTAGAAGTAGCTACAAAGCTAAAGACCGAGATGGCGCAGATAAAATAGTAAACAATGATGCATCGGCAGAATTCTTTATGCGCGATATGATCAAAAAGGCGAAATATGCAATCAAACATACGACAAACATGCGGTGGCAATACGGGATCTGTGCAAAGCAATGTAGTTGTGGCGATTTTCCAAACAGTGGACCTGTGAATGTAGTATGTTTCTTCAGCAGTGTTGCCACCAGAGATCAAACAGTTTGACACTGGCGCAATGAGCGCAGCTTATGAAGGGGATCCGAGTGCTGTGTTGGGTGCTGGCTGGGGAAATGTTATGATCTTGTAATTACGGGTCTTGGACAGATGTATTATCCAGGCTCAGCGTTGGAGCCACTGGATATTATTGTAGCCAGAGAGCCGGAGGGCCAGACACCTACCATCGGGGAGAGGGGCTGACCCTTCTGGCCCTGCACTACGGCTCCTGCGCCATATTGCACATTTAAGCACCAGGTTTTCCAAGTTCACCGGCGTTGTTGATTAACAGGCCAGCTTTGAGGGGAGATGATGTATGCATTCTCCAAACGAGTTCCCAACAATCCACTCACGGTGAGGTCATGCTGATCTAGGTCGTGGGTCGCTGGAACGGCGATATTAACCCGGTTTGTTTCATGTTAGCGTTTTGTTCAGATGCCTGAAGAGCATCCAAAATTACTAGATATTGTTCCTTTTTTTTCTTTCTTTATTCTTGGGATACAGTGATCGATAAAAAAAATCCAAAACAATTCATTGTTGTCTTTCAACGTTAATTTCCTAGAAAAAAGATATGGATTTTTTCCAATACAGTCTCAGAATTCGTATGAATTCGTACCTCAAATTGATTAGGGGCGGGGCTAGGTGTAGGCTACGTCATTTGTACAATTCATACGAATTGTGCAACTAGTAAAATACTTTCAATTGAGCAAAAATCGAATGAATTTGTATATTCATATATTCATTGAGTGAAATCGTACGAACTGCCACCTCGTAAGATTAAAAGTTTGCGCGTCTTTGGGTCTTTAATTTCAAAGAAATTAAGGCCTATCACCCTAAACACATAATAAAATTGGAAGCAATTAAAGAAGTAGCCTACGCAAGCTAACAACTAAATGCACAGTAATATGTCTGAATAATTTATTGCTTTAATAGGTTAAAATGATGGTGTTAGATTATATGCAGATTTCGCATGGTATTACAGAACAAGGCCCTAATTTTAGATAAAAGAAAGAATTATGATAATTAATTTCTATTTGTAAATTCCGCACAGACAACTGAGCTAGCCATTCTACTATTCACATCCACGAGACCGCATGAAGCAGTTCAGCAGTGGTTGGTTATACCTCTATATAAAATGTCATGCTCTACATGAATGTCTTCCATCGGCTCTGAGATCCTGGAATAACTCTTTTCTTAATCTCACAAGTGTCAGACACCGGCAAACGTCAGGCGTCCTGTATGGCATGATGTGACAGTGGACAGCCTCTGTCAAATAGATACGGCTTTATGCATAAACAAACCATAAAACATACGTCTGCTATCACGGCCTCGGTAATATTTAAGATGGGTTTCAATAACTTGCTTGTGAAGAGCGCTTGTCCGTGTCTCGCATGGAAAGCTCACCTCAGACAGGTAAAGAAATAGCTCTCGGGAGCGTTTGATGCTGTTTTTGGCACAAGCTCACAGCTGTGGCACACCTGTGGAGAGCCAGAGTTCGTGAGGGCCGTTTATAGCGTGAATGACAGAAGACTCTATCTAAGCATCACGGACCCGAGACAGGCAGCATGCTCAGCTCGTTTAGGAAGCTCTGTTCTGATCTCATAAGGTGTGCTCATAAATAAGAAGAATGTTGATCAAAAGAACACATTACTTTAATGCTCACATGAGAGAGCCTTTAAAAGTAGACTTCTAAAAATGCTTTTCCTCAAGTTCAACTGAAAATAAATTAATCTGCACTTTATGTTCATTTTTTCCCACATTACGCAAAGCCTACTGTAAATACGTTGTTTGTGAGATTTATTATTCAACGAAAAAAGGCGCTATTTAGCCTATCATAGACTCTTAGGCTCATTTATTTATTTGTTTTGTCTATTTGTTTACTTGCTTATTTTGAAAACGAGAATAGATGTAGAGCCAGTTCAGTGAGGTCTATTTAAATCCTGCATCTTGCAAACGTAAATGATGCAGTTCCAGGCGCGTCCATCATCAGCACCACAGTTAATTTCATACTGGCACAAATTCCTGCATCCAAATAGGCATGTCTATGAAAACACGGAGTAAGGCATTTTATTGGCTAAAGCAGGTAGGCAGTATAGCCCTATCTTAAATTCTTAAGAATTTTAAAAGCGTTACCACTATGCAGAAAACAAACAAAATCACCTGAAGCCAGCCTAAGGTAGTTGATATGTCTTAGCTGGTTTAAATTAAAGTCAAACTGGTTAAACTGGACATAAACAACCTAGCTTATGATATACAGCACGTTTAACGAGCTTAAAAGTAACATTTAAAGTAGCCTAAAGACCTGCCAGGTTGGGAGACCAGCAAACCAGTTCTGACCGGGAACCTTTAAAAATAAAGTAATTTATCGCATTGTCTCCACTGTGACATATGACTAAGGAAGTCAATCAATCTAAATAATCACTCACTCAGAAATACTTGATTATTCAATACAGAAACCTACATTGCGTTTGAGGCGGTGGTCGCCGGGTGATGGTGGGGGTGGTTTGCAGGAAACAATTATAGAAACAGGGGCGCTCCCGTCCTCGAGCACAGAGTCTGGGTTATACCCGCATTATAGAGGAGGACACCTAGACAGAGGGCCAGCCTAAACAACCTGCCGTCATCACACAGAACAGCATACCCCATATTAATATTTGTATTTACGTAGCCTACTTTACATATAGAATTGTTTCAGAACTCACACAGGTGTGCTGGCAAACTAGCGCGAGTTCATAAAGAATGCAGTATCCACAATATTGTTTTTTTTCCCCGGAAAAAAAGCATTTGGAATCAATTTAATTTATTCGAAACAAATTTAGACGATATCCAGGGTAAATCAGGGCACAAAACTGAAAAAAAAGAAAGGGAGAGGGGAAAAACAGACACTCCTTATGACCTTGTCTCCGTTGGATCGGCATCAATGGTCCTGTCTTTCAACACAGAGGGAAAAAAATACAATTTATCGACTTCAAAGAGAGCAGATCGAACTAACCTCTTCCATGGCCTCGGCAATAAACGTTAATATTAAACTAAAACCAAAAATCCAATTACTCAAGACATTTGCTATAAAAACGGAGACCTTTGGGTTGGCAGTTGTGTTTTTTTTTTGTTTTTTTTTTTGAGCATCATGACGTTTGGCATCTGCTTGGGATTCATGCAGACGAACGAATTGCGTGAGAGAAACACTATTAAAATACACCAAAGCACTTTCCCAGGAGAAGCAGCATTTCTAAAATAATAATAGCAGAACATTCTGTTATTCTCCTTTATGTCGCGCAGATCAGCTCCTGCCTCCGATATCATTTTATCAATATAGCTAGCTAATTCTCGAATGACTTTTAATAATATTTTTTATAGATTTGATGGTTTCTTTCATTTCTTTTTGTTGTTTGGGTATTTAAAACGTATGATAATAATAATAATTATAATAATATAATTATTATTATTGTTATTATTGACTTATTTAAATCGTTTAACAAGGCCACGGTTCCTATTTTTTCGTCATCACAAAGTGTTAAAATCCCAAGGTCTTTGCATGTTCTCCGCGGTGTCAGGTAGACCAGACGCAATTTCAGGCGTCAGAGAGGCTCGCGCTGTTGAGCTAGTTGTATTGATGAAATGCAGTCATACCGAAGGCAAGGACTTCATCAATCATGCCAAATTATAGCCAAAACTCTGCCATTAGACCTGAGAAACAACGTCACCACAGATAAACAACATTTAAACGACAAGCCTTTGATAAATTCATGGACAAAACCGAAAATGCTGTACTTTACATGCCTATTTGCAAAAATAACGTGCATTTTGATTGAATAAAACTTTAATTGTTTTCACTATTTAACTTGTTGATTACATATTTAAGGTTGGGCAAAGTAACGAAATGAATCATATAGGCCAGTTTGTTTTATTATAAGAAGCAATGTGAGACCGGGGCCAGTTGTCAGACATTTTACACCAATGAATAGATTTGTCAGAATACGTTTATTATTTTCTAAAGGTTATTTATGGGCGCATACCTAAAGGTTTTAGCTACAAAGAACAGCTAGCCTATTGTTTTATACAACATAATCGTAATGGCACAAATGCGTATTTAAAACGCATTTTATATCCTTGCATCTCAGTCTTGTAATAAATCAGCTTCTTGTATTTAAGCTTAAATCTCAGAAATGAACACGGTCTAAATATCTCATAGCTTGCTCTTTTGCTTCAAATTAAACTGGGAAACGATAATTCTGTTGTGATGTCTTTCCTATGCAATATAGTTCTGCAAATAATAACTATAAAGTAGCCTATACATAAAGCAATCACATTCAATGCGACAATAGCTTTCGTTTGTCTGTCCAGTACATTTTTGCTCTCTATTTTCCAAGAAGCAATGGCCTCATATAGAATTATATATAAAGGTAGTCGCGTAATTTATTTAATTTGCAATTTACTGGAAAGCATTCCTAACTTAACCAATATATTCCACTCAATGAAAATAAACGTCATATGCGGTAAGGATCAGACAATACACACGTGACTATGCAAACAGCGACTTGCAAAGGTTTATTTATATTTTTTGATACAATCTATAAGTGCATTAGTCCAGTGTTATCATTCTGAAATCTATATTAAACAAATCTTTTCTGCACTTTAACTACAGTTAAGCAGATTTGTTTAAACAGAACTGCATTTGCTGGATAAATACCTACTTAATGCAGAGAATAGTAAAAATAAAAATAAAAAATCAGGGACAGATGAGTTGTAATCGGTTATTTAAAAATATAGTTCTTTCAGCACTGGACAACAATGGTCAGAATTATGTAGTTATTGGCATGACATTTTACAAATAAATGCTGCAGCAGTTTTCTGAGTGGTCGAGTGCTCATAGTCATGACAAATATGCCAAAAAAGTGCAAAAGGACAGAATTCACTCTTTTAATTGAGAGAAAAAACACAACTTAGTTAAAATACTCCAAAATAAAATTTCATGTTTATAAATCTCTATACTTAAATATATACATTATGTGCAAATAAAATGTCCAACATTAAATTAAACTGTGTGAATAATAATAATTTTACAGTATTGTGTATATATTTAGTATTGAATCCTCACTATTGGCACCCAATTGTAGTAAGTCTGAATAAAATAAAACAAAACAAAACAAAACAAAATAAAATAAAACAAAACAAAGGTAAAGAAAATCACTCACATTTATGAACTGAGAGTACATATTTAAATAAATGACAAGATGTCCAATTAATTATTTGAGAAAAAGAAAATTTCTCTGGCTGAACAGACTCAAGCGGTTTAGTTAAATGGATAGCTAATTTCTTTTGCTTGTATATGAAGTATTTGGGAGTATATAATTTATGTATGGTTGGTCTAATATAATCGGATGCACACAAAAAAAAAAATAATAATAATGTTAACAATCTGTGGAATGGAAGATGACAAAAAAAAAAAAAAACCCTACCAAATCTATGAAAGATAAGTCATAAAAATGCAGTGCATACAAAGTCTCACAGGGTTTTACTCTTCTTGAGGAAGAAACACATAGCCCCCTAAAACACGTACACACATATTTAAAATTAAAAAATGCTTTTGTTCATAATCAGTATTATAAGTGTGCTGTTTTAGTCTGTCAACCCTTTGATATCACAGTGACCGTAGACTGAACTTTGTAAATATGGCAAAAAAAAACTGACATTCATCTGATAAGCGTGAGAGGTTTCCAAATTAGAACGAAGAAACAAACAAAATTGTAAATATGACGCAAGCCCCATAAAGTCTACATTCAGCTTTAACTGACTTCATAGCTTATCTCATATATCTTCATGTAGCTACATGGTTTTGCATGTTTAAGCGGTTTGTGGTAGATAAACCTTGTTGCTACCATTAGCTAGTCTGCTAACAACTGACTCGCTTTTGCTGATTCTTCACATTGTGACTGTCCTCCACTTCTTTGCAATGCAGCACGTCTTATCAAGGGCTTCACTCACAAGACTTCAGTATAAAATGACCTGCAGAGTTCTGACAGTTCCAGCTTCAACCAGAATCCTTCCTAGTGCAGTCGCTAATGTTTTGCGTGCCAGCAGTCTCTCTCTAACGCGTCAAGCGCTGTAGTGCCTAGGCCGCCACGTGGCCGATCAGATAGATATTGTCATAGAGGTGCCCTACAAAGTCCTCGCTGATGTTCTGAGCAGCTCGCCGTGTGTTTCGGATAAACTCCCTCTTGGACATCTTGTTCTTTACGTGAGGGCTGGTCAGATCAATGGAGAGGAGGATGAGGGAGTAGCACAGCACGTACACTGCGTCTGCAAAACCAGAGGAGAGGTGTGTTGTTTATGACGTTTAGCACAGTTAATGTTGTAACCCTTTCTTCAAATAGAAAACATCTGCATTATGCAAAAACGGCTTTAGTAAAATTAAATGCAAAATGTGAATTTAAGACATTTTACAATGTTTCACCAGACAATATATACTGTACAAAATACATACCCCACTTCATAAATAATAGTTCATCTTAAAATGAAGCACAACTCAAATATCTCTTTATGGTTCAGAAATAGTATAGCACTTATCATCATGGACAAGCATGTATAGATCGATATATCAAGTTATTAAAGCCATAAAAAAAGATTTTTGTTACTTGAGATAAAAGAAACGATTAAATAATATAGAATAAAATGTCAAATTGTATTGTATTAGGTACCAAAGCAACTTTTTGTATTTTAACATGATGTGCTAAAATAATTAAAACATGTCAATTATTATATATTTCTTAATAACTTTATTAATTTCACTTATTTAATTATCACAAAGCAGTTGCTTATCCGTGCATAAAACAATATTAATGCATAATTGTTTAATTTACTGCTATGTGTGACTGTGATGTGTAAACATAAAATTTTCCCGTTATAAATCCCCATTTCCTTCTTAATTTAAGCTCAAATCTGATTGCTCTGCATACCTCAGAGAATTTATTCAAAATCTCTTCCCAGCATGCCTACACATTTCTGTTAAAACCTGTAATCATAAGATGAGAAACTAAAGATCTAAATAAAAAACCTCATATTGGAGCCCATCTTGGCTTAAAGTTCTGTCAGTAATATACAATAAATCTTCCCGCTTGTACAGTAGCACACATGCACTACAAGTCACATGTTGTTGCCAAGGTTACTGTGATTGGCTGGACTTTTAAGCCAGCAGGCTTTGCTCAGCTTTAGAAGCAAACAACGGTGTTAGTACAAGGATTTCACACATTGCTCTATAAAAAGAGGAGATCACGCAGATCTGCAGCTATTATGACTGACAAATCAATACATTACAATACAAATCCTGCAATCCGTGCTTTGTATGTACTGTACCAATACTAGAACCAGTATTGCAGCTTTCATTTTCGCTTAAGGCAAAATCTGTGTACGCCACTTGTGACCTGCTGACACACCTAACCAAATCAACAAATCAGTAATATCGACGTCACGGTTCACTCTGTAGTATCAGTCTGGTCTCTTTTATGAGCGTGTTGTACTTCACTTACCAGGACTTAAGCCCACTTCCTGCACCAGAGTGGGGTTACAGGCAGAGAAACGATGAGAAAACTTAGTGATGAGGGTCTCCAGGTACTCGCCCCTCTCCTCTGGGGCATGAATGTGTCTGAAGAAGTCTCTCAGTGCATTAGGGAGGAACTGGTTACTAAAGTTATGAAGTGTGACAAGCTCATCCAAGACATCTCGCCTGCAAACAAAATAGTGTCAGTTCACATTATGAATTATTATCAGCAGCAGAACACTATTTTTTTTCATTAAAAACTAAACAGGTGTAGATTATTATTTATTTATATGTTTTTGTGTATACATATACAGTATATTAATTGACAGTGCCCTTATTTGTTTTCCTCCCAAATATGCAAGTATGGATATTTTTAAGCTTGGTGGAAATGATAAAACGGCCCATTTTATACATTAATAATATACGTTTAAAACAAACAAACAAACAAACAAACCGTTCATCAAGATAAATCCGCAGCATCTTCCAATTCAGCATTCTGGTATAGAATATAAACTTGGCAATTTCCTTCGGGTGGTCCACAAGAATACCTCTGGACATGAAGTAACTGATACCCTGAATGAAAGAACCCACGTAAAACAGTGTGTGTGGATTAGGAGGAAAAAGAGAAGGAGGGGGCAAGCTCCTTGTTTTTTTACCAGACACTGCGATTTAGTCCGGAGCAAGGCTATCGCATGTCTTTTAAGTGGACAGCTAAAGCTTTGCTAATCTAACCTAAGACACGAGCGAGGGGGAGTCAAGACATTCAAATGCATCTCTGAACAGAAATGATGTTTTAAGAGCGGCTCGCATGAGAGAAAAGCCATGCATTTCGTTGTAATCCGGGTTGTGGTCTAAAAGCATATGTCATCCACCATTATTCATTCTAGGTGAGCTTGTTAAAATAATATATTTAGTCTGCACTATGAGCATTTCTGGGTTATGTGGGACTTTACAGGGTGGAGGAGGAAACCATATTAATCATAGCTAGCTGCTCAGAATTGTATTTGCAAAGCACATTGTGGCTATGATCATTTCTCTGTTTCTTGCCCATTTAAACATTAAACGGTTTGCCCTCTAATTAAGGAGACGTTATTGTGGCGAGACGGAACAAAAGCTTGTATTTTTTTGTACCTCTTGCGGGTTGGCGTTGAAGGTTAGACTTCCTTCATCTAATTCCATGTAGAGTCTTCTGTATGAAAATCCAGATGGAAGCCTTAGGTTGTATATGGAACAGTGACCCCAAGTGGACTTGCACAGGCTAGAGGGCAGGCAAAGAAAAACAAGAAATTGAACTGGAGAAATGCTAATACACTTTCTTTAATAATAAATATTTGGAAAATAGGTCATATTTTTAAAAACATAATGTATTGATTTAAATGGCTGAAAATCTAGTTTAGTTTCATGAATTTCATTGAAACATTAAACATTAACGCTCGTAATTATGTTTGTTTTTGTGATTTATTGTAATATATTACTATGAAACCGTTTCGGATAACTAAGTACAATAAGTAAGACTTATAGAAGAAATTAATACTTTCATTATTTATACGTGAAAATATTTGTTTGAAATAAATTCTGCTCTTTTTAATTTTCTATGCATCAAGGAATATGCAAAGTATCATCATTTTCAGAATATTAAACATACTAAAATAATAACATTACATTATAGGATCATGTATTGCTGCAAATATTAATACAAATAAAATATTAGCAAATATTAAAATAGAAAACATTTAATTTCCATTAATATTTCACATCATTAGTGTTTCACTTTATTTAATTTTTTTTCTAAACAAGACTTATAGCAATAAAATTCTTAAAGAACTTAATTATTACACATTTTGGACAGGTAGTTTATGTGTTACTTGTCTCTTGGGTAGTTTTCCCTTAATTACTATTGAAAAGAAGATTTTATATAGAAGCTAAACCCATCACTAACCCCTGCCAC
Source organism: Enteromius thamalakanensis (assembly GCA_032357475.1). Taxonomy (NCBI): domain Eukaryota; kingdom Metazoa; phylum Chordata; class Actinopteri; order Cypriniformes; family Cyprinidae; genus Enteromius; species Enteromius thamalakanensis. Next base: position 16,560,102 of record JAUCMT010000001.1, read on the forward strand.
AGGTACTCATCATTCCCCAAGTCCTGCCACACGCAGGAGGCCAGGCACAGGTCGGTAGCATTCAGGTAGGATAGGATGGTGATGCTGAGTTCGGGCGGCAGCATCTCAAGATCGATGAAGCCCTGCTCCTCTTTACCCTTGCGGACACGCAGCAGGTGGCTGATGTCGGTGCCGGGCACCTGGCACTGCGGTGTGCGGCGCTGCTGCAGCGGCTCAGTCAGTGAGGGCCCCAGCCTCCGGCCATGCTCTCTCTCCCGCTGGAGGAAGCACTGTTCACTGTACTGCTGCTGCAGCTGCTGGTTCCTCGCCACCCTCCACAGACCCTGACCCATCTGCAGATCTGAAAAATATTGCATTTGAGTGAACTCTTCAGCGCTCAATGCATTAAAAGCTCTCTAGCGTGTATTTAAAGGAGGCATTATACTTATTTTGTCCACCAAGCCTGCATTAATTTGTTAAAAATTGTGTCACATGATCCTTCAGAAATCATTCTGCTAATTTGGTGTTTGACCATTATAACTTTTTGGTGCTCAGTTATTAACAATGCTTCTTATTGCTATCAATGCCATACTAAAAATATATTTACTGTTACTTTTTATACAATTTATTATATAAATTTATTATACCAATCTGTGGAATGGTAGTGCATGACAGTTTCGAAAATGTATTACGCAGTAAAACGTTTTTAAACACTGATAATAAGAAGAAATGTTTTGTGAGCAGCACATCAGCATATTACAAGGATTTCTAAATACTGGAGTAATGACTGGAGAAATCAGCATTGCCATCACAGAAATACATTTCGAAATAAAATATAATACGGTTATTTTATAAATACAATGTTTTTCAAATGTAAATTGAGTTCCAGCATTACTGCTGTTCTGTAGAAAACTGATGTGCTGCATGTGTAACACACTTTTTTGATTATTACTGAAAGTTCTGGTCACACAGCAGGTCAGTTTTTGTTTCTGATTTCATATACATTAAGCAGAAGAAGCTGATGTAATCTCAGCCATCTGAGAAATTTGATATGGACAGCCTGCTTTTATTTTTGTTTTGTTTTGCTGAAAGCAGTTGTATATCATCTCATCTCTTTTTGTATTTATTTGTTATTAAAGGAAAGCTTTGTGTCTAAAGCCTTTTATCTCCCTGCCTTCTGTAAAACTAAACTATAGTAATCCAGAGGCCTCAAGCTCTCAGCACTTTATTCTTGATGTTGTGTCCCCGCATCCGTACCTCATCACAGCAAAACAGCCTCTAGGAAACTGTTTTTAGTGCTAGTGTGCAGTAGTCAGCTGGGAAATAAAAGCCCTGATGGCAGCTTTATCTCCACTGCAGTAGCACTAATCCTCTCTTGGAGATATGCATTAAGCCTTTTTATGTGGCCCTGTCTGACTACTTCCAAGGGCCGTCCTCTCTAACATGTCTATCTATGAGAAGCCTTGTTATTCTTGTCTCTAATGGCCTCTTGATTGCTCTCTGGTTGCTCTCCTTGTCGCCAAGTCTCTAGCATGACAGGCTTTCTTATATGAACTTGACGTATACTTGCTTGAGAATGACGTAATGCTACTGCACCTGCTCCTTGGCATTCTGTAGGAGGAGCTTGGGAATTCTTAGACTTGCTTAAAATATGGACCGGAAATCTGAACAAGGTCAATGAACTCTTACAAGCAAATTCCCTCTGCTTTGGCTAAGGGCAGGAACAAGCTCCTTAATCTTTACAAAAAAAGTTTGTATGTGTGTGTGTGCACACTTATTAAAGTTCTTTTTTAACTTTTATGTTTTAGACATGAGTTAGCTCATCTATCTCTTGTTATGTTTCTTTTAAAAGTGAAAGTAAACAGGTCTGGCAACTCCATGCATGTTCTAATTGTGTTGCTCTTGACAACAAACTGTTTACTGTAAATTGTAACAATGCCATGACAAGCTGGAAAAAAGCAGCTATAGCACAATATCCTATTTACAGTATCTGGAAAAACACATTTTAGGTCAGTTGATTATGCAAAGAGCACTTAAAACTTAGTATAAGGCCTGACCTAAATTTCTAGCTGTATTTGCATATCAGTAGCTTTTCAGATTTCAGTCCTAACAAAGGAGAACTCATCTGACATAACTTCAGTATAAAACATATAAACCTAAGCTCTGAGACGTTATATATTAAATAAACATCTCTTATTCAGAGTTTCACTTTACTAAACTTGTGAGTTTGTTGACTGACAATCAAGTCGAGGTTTTCTAAACCTTATTTTCATGGTCTTCCATCATGTTTGGCTGAAGCACAATGACCCGCCTCGCTCTTAAACGATTGGTTGAAATGTCAGTACGACACACAATCTCAAACTCTGATTGGATGTCACGCAAAGTGACGCATAGAACTCTTCTGTTTTTATTTTAGCAGCGTCAATCGCTTAAAGCAGCACCACCCACCTCTGTGTATGTGAAATACTTCTACCGCCGCCGCGACGAAATGACTTGCTGATCTGCACTGTCTCACGGATGAAATTATCGCAGTCCTTTAACAGGAGCCCAGGACAGCCATCTTGACAGCTCCAACACCACCGATCGAGGTGAGACAGTCCTGTGACACTATCATTCATCAGGTCACTCGCTCCTCCTGTCTATCTCTCCGCCTCCTCCACCACTCTGGCTAAACTGACGTTTCTTGTTATTGGTGGAAGTGACGCAAAACTCTCAGAGTAAATCAAACACAGGTACATACACTTGCACTTTCGCTTGCAAGTTTTTTTATTTTTATTTCACCGTTTGTCAAATTCGTATGCTTATTAAAAACAAAAGAACTTAGAAATAAAATAAAACAAAATGCTGAAATAAATAAAGTAAAATAGAAAATAAAATAAAGACACTGAGTAAACGAAGTAATAAATACACGAATAAATACATTAGCAAATAAATAATTTTGTGAAGTTGCATTATTAAAATTTGTAATAATTTACTTTACATTTAACACAAATCCTATTAGATTAAAAGTATTTAAAAGAATTAATCGAAGACATGAATGTGTAGAAGTGAAACGCTGGCTTGAGCCGTCGTCTCCAGTCCATAGAAACCAATCACAACAAAGCTGAATACTTCAGCGGCAAAAACAAAAGGGGGAAATTAGCTATAACTCTGGATTACAATAAATTCTGCCATCGGTAAGACACGAAGTTGTTTTTGTACAACAAACGCAAATCATGTGCGATGTATATTTAAGTAAAACAAAAGATGTTAAAACAACATGTCGAGGTCTTTTTACATTGCATGGGCAATGATGGTAACTTAAATTGACAGCGGTACATATTAATAAAATGTCATTCTTGATGAAATCCATCCTAAAAATTTCAGAGATGACCACTGGTGATCTGAAAGGATGTCTGAGAAAGCTGGAAGCGTCTCTCCGATCTCTGAAGTATCCCAGAGAAGTGGACTATCAAAGGTATGAAATAGGATAACGTTAAATGTTAGAGGAATAATGCTACCTAAAATAACAGGTCTTGATGTTGCTGGAAACTAAATGTACAAAAAAAAAAACATTCACTTTAGATGGATTTTCATTGCAGAAATGGAAGAACAACAAGTATGGTACTTCTTATAGCGTTATCATGTTATCAGGAAAAAACAGGGTCTGGGCCGCTGCACAGGATCTTTGATAGTGGCCCAAAAATATAATTCTGTTGTACTTCAATATTTTACAAGAATGTGCGTGATATAGTAAAGCAATTTCAAAATGTTTGTATATTTATGTATATGTTATGTATATTTTTTGTTTAATTTGTTATTCATGTTCCATGTATTTTTCTTAAAGCTCAGTTAAATGAATAGAGTGACCCCATCTAGTATGTGACCACAGGGACAGATATCCTTTACTTCACAGGACTCAATCTAGGCTTTATGAATCCATAGTGCTTCTGAGTTATATTTTTTATATGCAGTCAGTGGAGATGATATACGCGGGATGTAATTCATTAGTTCCAACCTCACTTTTTTTGGCCTAGGTTTTAAACATCTTGACTCGTATAAACATCCAATATGGGGTTCTGCCAGTGTTTCATGTCCACATTTTGTTTTGAAGTTTGGAAAGTTGAAGACTTGACCGGAGCCTCTCCAGTGCTGAGATATTTTGTAAACAGGCTTTACAAAAACCAGCTCCGTTTCTCCACCAGGAACCCAAGCTGCACATCAGATGCTTAGTGAAGAGGTTTTGATGTGAGATGCATCAAATATAATGTGCTTCTCAAAAAGACAGATCCATTTGGCTTGTATGTTCTGGAGATGATCCAGAAAGATGACTTCATTTGTCTCAAGCACAACGCTCAAAATAGCTTGCAGACAATTTAAGACTGTTATTTTGTGCTGCCATGTTATAAATAAATAACTTTTATATTTGATTTAGAACCTTTTTAATGAGTGGTTTGTCAGTAGCAGTGTTTCATAATTTGATGTTGTGTTTTGTGCTTCCAGATTGGCTGTGGGAGATCCGTCAGCTTGTCTTCCTATAGTGAGCTTTGCCTTCACGTCCTTTTCCCCTTCACTCGCAGAGCACCTGGTTGATTATGGTGTGGAACTCACCGGATTGAATGATTTACGATTTATTGAGAGTGTTTACAAGGTGAATTGCTTTAACCGCCATATTCAAAAGTAGCGTATTATTTATTAATGTTAGTTTATTTTGTATTATACATCTTTTAACTGAACTTTTACTTAAATATTTGAAGACAAATGTCTGCCAAAAAATGTCTGTATTTCCTGCAGAACACAAAGGAACATATTTTTAAAAATGTTAGTAACCATGCAGTTTTGGACATTTTGGATGCAGGAAAACATTGTTTAAATATATTTTATATTCCACAGAAAAAGAAACAACAAAGACTTAATGTTGACTTTAAAATATATTCCATTCATGAGTCAGAGTTATTGGATAATTTTTTTATTTGAAATCAATTACAGATCTTTATTAGCATGCATTTTTTGCACCCTCCTTAAATGAGACTTTTATAAACTGTTTGTAGTTTCTTTCAAGAGCTGCTGGGTTTAAGGAATTGGTTGTTTCAAATGGATCAAAGTGGCTGCAGTTGCTTTGTTTGCTCACTCATTCATTTCTTTTTTGAACTACGAACGAGTCATTAATAATGTTTTTAACTCTGCCTTTAATGAGATGGATTTCTGTTTGAAAAAGCAATTTCACATGTAATGAAATTTACAAAGCCGGGCTTTGTGTAGCCTGTCCTAATAGCCTTATTTATTGGCACTGTCCCTGATCTGGGAGGGTTTTGACCCCGCATCAGAAAGTCAGGTCTGTGATCCAGAGCATCTGTAGCTCTATTCTCCAGCAAAACATTCAGATGTTCAACTGGCAGCTCTTCACCACCAAGTCTTGAATAATTACAATTCTCTGCTCGCCTCTCTCTCCAGCAGTGAGAGAAGAAAAAAAGGAGGCTGGCCTTCATGCTGGTCCAAGTCGTCTGATCTCAGATTAACTCAAAGCCGATTCTGTACGTTTAGCCGTGGGACTGAAGCACTGCTCTCTCTTTTGGCACTTCCTCCTGTTCGTTGACCTTTCATGCAGTTCTAAAAGAGACCTGGCCTTCGTCCCAGGATAATGTGCTGCTCACATGAAATATTCTGGGGGGAATTAGTGGTCCCATCATATTACCTTGAGGACCTTGGTGGCATTAAACAGGAAAGCGGTCACATTTTTCCACTCGTCATTTTCTCTTTGCGCTACAGCTCACTGTTTACATCTGCGTTATCCCTGTGATTAGTCTTGGTGGTTCCTCTGGAGTACCTCCTGAACCAGAAATTCTGCAAATTAAATATTTGTTCATGATTTTAATCCACTTAGGGGATAATTTCCTTTCAGTTCTTTTAATACATCAAACTTTGCAAGTAGCAATATTTTTTTTATCATTTTTGTTGTTGTTGTTGTTGTTGTATCTGCAGTTTCATGGAAAACAGTTTTTTTTTTAAATCTAGGTCTTGCGGGATGTTTTCAGCTATAAGCCACTGTTAACCAAACAGCAGTTTCTTCAGTTTGGCTTTGCTGAGAGGAAAGTCATTATTCTCTGTGATGTCATTGGGCTTATTCTCAACAAACACAAAGAACTCACTAAACAATGCAAGGTATCTCAAAGATTCACCCACATCCAATTTTTATTATATAGAGATACGGTAACATTTAAATGATTGGAATATATTTATTTTATTGCTGTCAAACGATTAATCACATCCTAAATAATTTTGTGTGCATAATAATATATGTATGTGTACTGTTTATTTATTATGTATATATAAATACACACACATTAATATTTACATTTATATATATATATTATACAGTATACATATATATGTATTTATATTTTTTGTATTTTATATTCTATATAAATATATTTAAACATATATTTTGTAAATATATTAATTTGTGTGTATATATACATAATAAACATACATAATACACACTGATATATTATGTAAAAAAGTTTTTTAATCGTTTGACAGCACTAATTTATTTATTTGTTTGTCTGCTATGGTTTGTATTAATTTTCCGTGTTTTATTCATACTCTTTTTAGATATAATTTTCTAAATGTGTAATATCAGACATTTATTGGTTATTGCCCATATTGTAATAAATGTAAAATTATCAACTTATGAATATAAAAATATAATAATATAATAAAATATAGCGTTAGTAGATGCATTGTATATTCTGTTTTCTTACAGCATGTCAGTAAGCCAAAGAGAAGGCCTCAGTTCAACAGCTGCACTAAATATGAGATCTCTTCTGCTGAGAGTAACTCACTGGGGTTAACAGCCCTGACAGTAAGTCATTTGATAATAATAATAACGATTATGATTATCGTCATTATTATTATTATAGCTGTTTCCGTCTCTCTTAGGTACCTCAGAAGCAGCCCCTGGTAGAAAGGCATCTTGGCAGCAGCTCAGCAGCAGCTCAGATCAGATGCTCCTCAGAAGAGCAACCAATTCAGGATGAGGAAACCGAAAAGAAGGACTTGGACAGCCAGCGGTTTGAGGACTCCTCTCAAACTGCAGATTCAATGGTGAGAATGTGCATCCTGCAACACATTACCACTGATGGAGGTGCATGACAGTCAACTAGTCAAGCATTATTTATTAATTTTTTTACACTATAATGTTTTGGGGGAGTCATTTTGTGTTTGAGAACTACATAATTACTCAAAATGACTTGCTGAATGAACTTGTTCAATTTACATGCTGTCTTGATAGGAGCGTGTTTTAGAGAGCCGGCTGAGGGGCGTTGAAGCAAGTCTTCTGGAGAGTGTTGGCAGACTGGAGCAGCGATTGGTCTTTATGGAACACAGGATACATGCTCTGGAGAAAAGCTTGGCTGGAAAGATTATCATTGAGAGCAACCAGTGGGAGAACTTGGAGAGTCGCGTGCTGCTGCTGGAGACCAGGCAGGCATTGACCTCAGCACAGGTACAGGAGTTTAACATCTGTTTGGAGGTTTGAAAATGTAAATTTTAATTTCTTTTGCAATTGTGGCATAATTTAGCTTTCTCCCAAAACTCACTTTGATGATCAAGCTTGCGTTCTGTGATGAAAAGCAGTGACAGTCTTCAGCGCAGATACACTTGCACTAGCAAAGCTCTCACATGTGTTCGTTTCAAAAATAGGAAATTCATTTGGATAGTACAGTATATTATGAAGACTGCAAACCGCTTTAAGGGTCAAATAAATCCTTATGGTTCATGAGCGTGTTTTTTTAATTGTTTTAAAATGGCAAGTTGACATTCACATTCACAACAATTAATGGATATAAGTTTATGTGTGTTTCACAAAAAACAGGGTCTAACTTCAGGAGATGGTATACTCAGCGCAGATAATGGTAAAATCAAAAAGGACACAGGTATGTGGCAACATTTTATCTTTAATAATTTAAAGAAACGATACATTTTATAAAATCTAAAATAGTTTGATTTTATTTTTTAATTTTTTTCCTCCATTTGTGTCTGTATTAAAGTATCTGCAAGTGGCGTTTCTACTGTGATTCATCCACCATCTGACATCAGTGATAATCGACATGCTGCAACCAGTTCTCCTCCGACAGTTCCCCAGGTGACTATCCATTCATTCATCCACCCATCCACCGAATCCACCAAGATAAGTTTGTTTAATAACACTTGTATATATATATATATTTATTATTTTTTTTTTCTTCCTGTTTCTTAGAATTTTAAAGAAAGGTTGGACAGAATAGTTCACATGTAAGTCTTATTTTTATATAAATAGTTTACCATTTCTATTGAAGGGTTGTGTTTTGTGTGTGATAAAGAAAAATTGGCACTTACACAAAGGATTGCACATTAAGGCACATTAATAGTTTTATTTCTTCTTCTATTTTCTGTTCCAATTCAGGATGGAGGATACATCTAACATTCTTCAAAACATAGAACCCACTATGTAAATTTAATCTTAGTCCAGAGAAACATATTTTTTAAAGGAATATAATGTGTCATTATTACTCACCCTCATATTGTTCCAGATTTAGTGTTACGAAGACTTTCTGATGAACAGACCAAAATTGTAATTCATTAAAAGTATGGCCTAATACCATATGGTAGCAAGTGCATTTGAAATAAATTGAATAGATTTTTTTTCTTAGTCTTTTACTGGTTCTTGTGCATCTTATGACAAAAATGATTAGTGGCACAAGTAGCACCATGTTTGGTTGTGAGTCTTTTGGAAGTGGCAGATTGAGGTAAAACTCCTACTTTTGTTTCTCCTACATCGTCTGTTTCACATACAAAGATGTTTATTATTAAAGTTTTAATTATTATTATTATAGTATTATTATTAATAATAATAATAATAAATCTGACACTTTTGGAACTTAGTAAATTGTGTGAGAAAGACCCATGTGAAGGGTTCCACTGGAGGAAAGATAAAGAGAACGTAAACAGTGAGGGTGAGTAAATGTTGTTTTTTTAACAGAACCTATGTGTAAAAAATACAAAAGTGTGTGTGTGTGTTTTAATGTGCTCTTCTACATATTCAGCAGCTGCATTAACATAGTAAGTGTTTTTCCTCTAGATGTCACTGCTACCCATGTAAAACCTAATGTTGAATTACTTTATGGCACCCTCTGGAGGTAGTTTTGTATACTGCACCCTGTCCTGAATGCTGGAAATGCTCAATCCATTGCCACACAACAGTTGTGAATTCACTATTAAATGAGATAAAGTAAAATGTGTAATAAATGGATTCTTTGTGCATTAATAATAATGCAATTGATGGGTTATCTAACTATTCTTTGTTTAGCACATGCTCCAAAATAGAGAAACCCCCACCACTACATAGCCACCATTTAGGTAACATGCTGGGTTTAGTCAGATGTACAGTATGTCATTTTTTTCACAATGTATATAAACATTGTGGCTCTGTGGTCATATTGAAACAGGGCATTGTTTGTTGAGCATCCTGAGTAGTTTATGGCATAAGCCTAACTAGTGGCTTGAGTTTAAGATGTGTTCTCAGTGTTTGGTTTTATTAGTAGCAGAGAAATGCTTCACCTGAGAAACCTCCTGTAGTACTCCAGGGCCATTTTTGCACATGTTTTCCTTTTACCTGGAGTTAAATGGGTTGATTCAGGCAACAATGGGAAGGGATCAGAAAGGGAATTGCTGAGAATTTCCAACTTAAAGGTCGCTGTTAGCAGAATCCTCGACTCCTGATATAGGACAAACTTGCAATGTGTTTTTCAGGAACAGCTGCCAGACTATGTTATTTATATCTGTTTGTAATCTGAGCACATTTCTGAGGTCAGACAACCTTTGGATGGGCTCTTGGTGTTGGGCGTCATTGTACAAGATATCACATTTATCAGATTCCAGTTTGCATGTAAAAAGAACAAAAAAAAACTTTGACTTAGCAATGTCTCAAAACAAAACATCAGAGGTCTGACTTGGGTCTCACAGGACAACTTTACTCTTCTCATATTTCTTTTTCTGTACGAGGCAATGATGTAAAACTGTTTTTTATCAGTGGAATTTCTCTCTGCAGTTGACAACACCGAGAGTGGGTCACTGACCTCTGTTTGTTCTTCCAGACGTTCCCTTCAGTGCCCTGTGTATTGCTGGCACTATGAGAATCACTCTGAGATCAATTGGACACAAAGCATTCATGGAGAGGGAAAGAAAGGTCAGGTGACCTCTGTAATTATGTTGAAGGATAGTGTGTGCTTGTGTTTGTGTGGTTGATCAACGGAGCATGCCTGTGACTCTTCTGTGTATGTTTGGAGTGTGTGTGTGTGTGTGTTGGAAGTTGGAAGAGATGCTCAGACAGATTGTTTGGGAACTTATGTGCATCTGTCTGAACAGCTGGAGCTCACTAAACTGAAGGGGCTGCACATTGTCTCCACTAGACACAGGGTTCTGCTGATGTCTGCATATGGGTCAGTGATGTCTTATTAGTATTATAAATAAAAAAATCTATATTAAAATGCTGTGTTTTCACTAACTGTTTTACTTAAAATAAATGTAAAATTCTTCATGTGTCAAATTTATCAAATGTTTTATATATTTATAATTTATCAAAAATATATAAGAAAAAAATATAATAATATAAATTTAAATAAAAGATTACTTTTTATTATCTGAAATTACTGCATCACTTTTTAATATCTGAAAACGTTTAAATCCAAACATTTCAAAGAACTTGGCAGACAGCTACATTTTTTAAAAGTTTTGTTCATGTTCGTATATGTCATTGTCTCATATCCTGACCTTGCTACATAACATCATAACTTGGGCCCCAGAAACTCCCTGTGGATTCAACAGGCCTCTGGCAGGGGCCAGATGTGAATGGAAATTTTTGCTTTGCTCTCTTCACTTCACAGTGTATGCAGGTTTTCTCAGTAGTTGCATATTGCGGGAGAAGACGTTACACTTATTTGTTTGTTTGTTTATTTTATTTGTATATGTACTTTATTATTATTAGTTTATATAGCCAGTGCTTTTAGAATGAACGGAATCTGGTTAATATAAGTATAAGTTAGTTAGATACTAAATTAGAAAATTAGAAATACATTTAGGTTTGTTTGTTGATCTTTGTTTTCTGTAAATTTCAAATGTGGACTTCACCTACTGTTAAAAATTTAGGGTTAATTATTATTATTATTATTTTTTTTTATTATTATTCAGCAAAGTTGCATTAACATGCTTAAAAATGACGATGAATACATTCATAATGTTTGTATTATTTGTAATAAATTCAATAATAACTACATTATTTTAAACGTTCTATTAATCTAAGAATTCTGAAGAAACTATCACAGATTCCACAAAAATACTAAGCAACAAATAATACGAATATTTCTTGAGCAGTAAATCAGTGTATAAGAATGTTTTTTTTTTTGTTTGTAGAATCATCATTTTTAAATATTTAAACAGAAATATGAATTGTTGTAATATTTACAAATAGTTTTTTTACATCTTTTGTAATCGAAAAAGACATCTTTCATAAAAGGCTTTATTTAAAAGCATTAAAAACCCAAGCTTATGTGAAACTAGAACACATGATCTCATCGTTTTATTTTATTAGGCTCATCAAGTCTCCATACAATACCACCAACTTGTTTGTTTAGTATAAACTTAAAGAGCACAGTTACAGGCACTGCACCTACTTTGAAATCTGCTCAGCCATTTTGACATGAAGACTGAATTGAGAGGGAAAAAAGTTTACTTTTGGACTGTAACTGGATAGTTTGGAGCTGGACCGTGATGTAATGTGTTGCCATGATGGTTCCTAGATTGCAATAATAATCCTGCACAGGTCTTTATTTAAAAAAAAAGGAGCGAGTAAATGAAAGATGAGAACAGGGATCCATTCATAATGAATGTGTCATTAGGTTTTGTTGCTCTCAAGTGCTGCTGTAATCCCCTGCTCTCATTAATCATCGTCCTGAAAGAGGGGTGGGGGAAATGAGAGA
>JAUCMT010000001.1:16579887-16589909 GCA_032357475.1 Enteromius thamalakanensis
TCATATATTTAACTCAGGTGCTGTCCATTTCTTCTGATCATCCTTGAGATGGTTCTACACCTTCATTTGAGTCCAGCAGTGTTTGATTATACTGATTGGACTTGAATAGGAAAGCCACACACCTGTCTATATAACACCTTACAGCTCACAATTCATGTCAGAGCAAATCAGTGCAAGACACATGATAACCTGCCGAGTTTGCTAAAAACACCTGAAGGACTCCAAGATGGCGAGAAATACGGTTCTCTGGTCTGATGAGACCAAGATTGAACTTTTTGGCCTTAATTCTAAGCGGTATGTGTAGAGAAAACCAGGCACTGCTCATCACCTGTCCAATAGAGTCCTAGCAGTGAAGCAAGGTGGTGTCAGCATCATGCTGTGGGGGTGTTTTTTAGCTGCAGGGACAGGGCGACTGGTTGCAATCGAGGGAAATATGAATGCGTCCAAGTACAGGGATATGCTGGACCAAAACCTTCTCCAGAGTGCTCAGGACCTCAGACTGGGTTTACCTTCCAACAAGACAATGACCCTAAGCACACAGTGAGTGGCTTCACAACAACTCTGTGACTTTTCTTGAATGGCTCTGCCAGAGCCCTGACTTAAACCCAATTGAGCATCTCTGGGGAGACCTAAAAATGGCTGTCCACCAACATGTAATATCCAACCTGACAGAACTGGAGAGGATCTACAAGGATAAATGGCAGAGGATCCCCAAATCCAGGTGTGAAAAACTTGCTCCATCTTTCCCCAAAAGACTCATGGCTGTTTTCGATCAAAAGGGTGCTTCTACTAAATACTGAGCAAAGGGTGTGAATACTTAGGACCATGTGATATTTCAGTTTCTTTTCTTTTTTTTTTTTTTTTATAAATCTGCAAAAATGTCAACCATTTTTCTGTCAATGTAGAGTGCTGTGTGTACATTAATGAGGGGAAAAAAATAACTTTAAAAATTTTAGCAAATGGCTGCAATATAACAGAGTAAAAAAATTTAAGGGGGTCTGAATACTTTCCCAACACATTGTAGAACATTACTTTGGACTTGGACTGTACTCATAAACATATTAAAACTGATAAGCTATGTTTTGATTGATTGTTTTGATTGGTATATCACAATAATGTAAAATGTACTATCATCGAACCATTTGCAATTGTTAATTTGTACTTGCTGCCTTTACATCAGTTAATTTAAGCATTTATTCTTAGTTTGTACTTGGTAAAATAACTTGTTAGATTGAAACAGAACTGCTGGAAAAAGAAAGACTTTACGTGTAACTAAAATGTGAAAGTACAGGATTTATCCATTTTTGGTAATGTGGTAAAAGTGTAGCAAATTGAGCAGATTCCTGGACATTGATGTAAACACAGCTGCCAGGTGACACTTGTTTCTGAATATTCATTCCAGAAGAGTATGTCTTTTAATGTAGAACATTGTAGCTGGTCTAAAAATTTGCAAGACTACTAATTTCAGATTAGTTTTGGGTAAAACAGAGACCATGCTTATACATTTAGCCACAACAAAAAGTACAAAACTAGAAAATAAAAAAACTAGAAAATATAGAAAACACTTTCTTTGTAGTTTAAGAAGTTTATTGTTTGATTTACACATAAGGTATACATAATAAAAGATACTCTCTTTGCCACTAAGATATCTAAACTATACAAAAAATATACAAAAATTGTAAAAAAAAAAAAAAAAAAAAATCATTGGTTTGTGATATTGAGGTAATATTGTGTTATTGATTGACATGAAAACAAATAGCAGAATTATTAATAAATATGATTTTCTTTCCAAAACCAATTACTCACAGTTAAAACAGTTACATAATTTAATGTTCAAGGGCTTTAGAAAAACAATTAAACCAGATAAGAAAGAGGCCCGGATACCAATATGTAGTTTTTGTTTTTCAGAACTCAAGTGACAGACAGGAACATCTATACGGCCCCTTTTAATTTCTTAAATGCACCATAGGTTTGTATAATTAGTTGTTCGCTGTGTCTTCAGTGGACTTCAGTAAAATAAAAGTGCTGATGAGTAATGAAGAGAAGAGGAAAAAGACAGACATGTTTGATGAAGGCATCACTCTCAAGCTGAAATAGGTTCATAGGTGTGGAAGTGAATGCCTTTAGAACAGGTGATCTTCATCACGGCCCCGTTTAGGCTTTCATCTGTTATCATTCGCAGCATTCCTTCTGCAATCAGAGATGGTCTGTAGATATAAACACAGACACAACAAAATCATATTTCACATTTTGTCAGAAGTGCATGTTAAATCAGCACATTTCAGCAAAGAATGCAGAGTTTAAAAAGGAAAAAAACGCAAAGTTAAAAATTTTTCTACGTTCTTGATGGCATTTTTCACCTTCAAATTACTCATGCATTAAAAGTCTAGAGTGTTTGAGGAAGATACAGCAAATGTTTTAATGGGAAAAAAAATAATATAAAACAATCAGATACTCCACCAACACCAAAAAAAGTGGCAGTAATACTGTAGGTGATTTGTTGGGGTGGAGGAGTTAGAATTTTTTATTGAATTTTAAGTGCATGCCAAAAAACTTGCAAGCAAAACACAGTTTAATCCATCTTTAATCAATGGGTGGTGCAAAATGAATGTCTATATCTTCCAGTAAAGGCAAGTCTAAAGGTTTAGAAGCACTTCATCCACTGATTATTTCCTTGCAGTAAAGGTCTGGTCTGGAAACAGATTTTTGCCATTATCTAGGAAACACTGTTGCTCTCTTCCAAAGCAAACTGTTTATTTTAAAGGACTAAATATAACAAACAAAGACGGTCTAATGCAGAAGAAACAGGTAGTTCAGCGGAACTGCTTACTTAAGAATGCCATACTTGTCCATGCGTTGCTTGAATTCATCTTTGTACTTGACAAACTTGCCCATTGTTTCCTCATGCTCCACAGTGCGAAGGAGTTGCGTGTCCACGAAGGCTGGGCACAGCGTGTTGATCCTCACTCCATAATTGCCCTGTTCAGATGCGTCCTGCCGACAACAAAACGTGTCCAAACACGGTCAGCCTAAATTACACACACAGCGCAAAGAATGTGTCAACACACAGGGGTGAGGGATCCTATCTGTGAGCAAACACAACTACTCTCTCGGAGGGAAAAAGCTGGGCTGTGCTGGAACGTACCATATTTCAGTGAACACATTTACATATGGTTCCAGTAAACTTTGCTTATGGTAAACTGGCAAGACAGAATTGATGTACTCACTGCAATGGCTCTTGAAAATCCAATCACCCCATGCTTGGTCGCTGTGTACACGGGCTGGTGAGGAGAATGGAGAAATGCTAGGAGGAAACAAAACGCATACTAATTTTAAAAGAGCAATATGTTGTATGCAAAATATAGGCTATATAACGTATTTTCATTCTTAAAGGAACTTTAGAATCCAAAAATGTACCATAAAAGTAGCATCATTGATTTTTTTTTTCACTCGACAAATCTGTTCTCCTCCTTGGCTCAAGATTATTAAGCAATAACGACTAAAATGAGATTTTTGAAACGGATACGATCAGCATGGCATTGTATGGAAAAGAGCTGTTTGAAGATTCTGCAGAATATCTAATTTTTGGTTCCACAGATGATGAAGAAGAAAATTTTGGAGCCATACGAGTTCATGACATTATTATTCCATTTAATTGAATGAAGGGGTTTGTAACCAGGCCTGCGATTCTACAGTCAGTTATTTGAAAGAGCAAGGTTTTCATCTTATTGAGACTGTAGCAAAACAAAGCCTGTGAATGATTTCCAATACCTTCGTCATGGAAAAATCTCTGGATCTTCCAAGGCAGAGGATTTCTTTTTTAATTCACGCATGAACATCCTAATGGCTCTTGAGTATGTTTAAAGTGAAACAGCTCTTTGGAAACATGCAGAGCTGTGAACAATTTCCTAAAATAATGTTTTAAACTTTATAGAGCGGTTTGGTGCTTTATGGACCTATATAAAAATAAAACTTTCTGTGGAAAAGTCATCTGCAATTTCCTCTGTTGTCTAATAATATATGTGTGTGTCTACAATGTTGAATTTATACTTTATCTTATCTGGAAGGTTATTGGAAAAGTCAAACGGCTTTGTTATATTAAACAACATTTACAAGCCGCATCAAACCAGCCAAGGACGCCAGGGGCAAATAGCTAAGACAGTATTTAGAATTAAACAGTTCTTGAGTGTTCTGGATGGACAAATCTAAGCACAATATTAACGCTCATGCATAAAAGAAGGCTCTGTTTCCCATTCTGGCTGTATTAACATCTTCAGAGAGTCATCAAGCTTTCTTGTCTGTAAATATTTTAATTAAGGGGTAAGATCATCATAGAAACTAAACCAAACAATGATGTCATCCTAAAAAGACACGTTTCCATTCAGCATGGTTAGGTAGGCTATTTTTGCATAAATCCACCAACTTCCTCTCTATATGCTCAAAAACTGGACATAAGTTGCATAAAAGGTTAAGACTAGTCTTAAAAGTTAGTCAGCTAAATTTTTATTTTAAGATTGGTCACAGTTTTTTCAAATTCAGTTACATAAAAATGTATATTAGTCTAAGGTACAATAAAAAAATATAACGGCTAGTTGGTCAGAATAGCTCTTAAGACACTGTCTAACATGAAGGCTAAGTCTATGCTACTGGCCCAAGATTACTTTTGCAGACTGCTTTATCTGTTCTATATAATAGTTTGTGGACAAATTATGATTATATAATTTACATTATATTTCTAATGTTCTATTTTTTAGCTACATGAGGTTTGATAAAGTATAGCACCTGTCTCAGAGCAGCCTAGTTCATTCTTCAACAGTTTGAAAGTTGCTTACAGCAATAATAAGAACAAGTACAGGTACAATAAATAGATATTTTCATTAAGAAAAAAGTTCGTAAATATTCGTATATATTCAACTCTGATTCAGTGCTGTCAGAGGTGAAGGGGACTGAATCGTGTCTTTATTTTAACTTAGTCTTAAAGAAACAGTTTGCTCAAAAAAAGACCTTTAGGTCATCCAAGATGTAGATGCGTTTGCTCATCAGAACAGATTTGCAGTTATTCAGCATTGCATCACATGCTCACTAATGAATCTTTTGCTGCAGTGAATGGGTGCCGTCAGAATGAGAGCCCAAACAGTAAAAAGATAATCATCCAGTAACCCATGTGACTCCGGTCCATCAATTAACATCTTGTAAAGTGAAAAGCAAAAAACAAATCGATGAAGACATTTAAATTTAAACCACTGCTTCTGAATGAAATATCACTTCATAAATCCATTGTTTGTTCCTCTCACATCAAAATCCATGCACTGACATATTTATATCTCACAAAATGTAAATCTCTTGATTTAGATTAAGACAACTTTTTACAGGAGAAAGCAATATTATGGATTGATGACTTGTATTTCAGTCAGAAGCAACAGTTCGAAGTTAAAAAGGTTTAAATGGATTTGCTTATTATAAAAAACACAACTTTTTGCTTCATAGCACTTCGTAACACAGATGGGCTCATTTTTGTGTGGATTACTTGGATTAATACTCTTGGATTATTTTTTTTAGGTGCTTAAACTCTTCATTCTGACGGCACCCATTCACTGCAGAGCTTCCACTGCTGAGCAAGTGATGCATTCTTCACTGTTCTGATGAAGAAACTAACTCATGTAATAGCCTGAGGGTGAGTACGTTTCAGCACATTTTCATTTTAGGTGAACCATTGCTTTTACATTTGTTTCTGGTTATAATTGTTGTAATGTACTGTGTGGTTAATCCCAAGATTCCATGCAATAAAAATATTCTTTCCTAAACAAAAGTCTAAGCAAACCAATCTCTAGAAACTAAACTACAAAGTGAGAGATGTTCCAATCACAGAGAGGGGTAATCATCTGTGTTTCATCAGTTACAGAAACCTAAGAGGCAGTGAGGAAATAAACCATCCTTTATCCCATCTTAGTTAGGAATGAAACGGCTGTTGCAAAGCCCAGTGTAAAAACCTGTCTAGAGTGTGTTGGGGGTTATAACAAGTTCACTGTCAGCCAGGCATGATTCATAATCCAGACTGTACACAAACACACATACATATACAAAACAATATCTTCAAAACGCTGCCCAGATTCAGTTTATCTATGTCTCAACCGCTCAGTGGCACCAAAACACAGGTATATGATGACAGATGGATGAACTGATAATAGTTTTGCTGCTGTTTTATGATTCCAAGGATTTTTTGGTATCTTTTGGGGTGCTTATGTATAAAGCTGGTGAACTTGGTTTTGCTTGAATATTGTTAGAATAGTCACAAAGGCAGAAAAAATGGGGGCTTAAAATATGAAGTTAAGGTATAGGGTGAACAAATCTTCTCCTGGCTTTCTAAATTGCAACAAATGTCTTGGATTTTGGCTTTGACTTGATTTTTCCATGTATTGAGTTAAAAGTTTGACCAATACGGACATTATACGTAATTGACCAACCATGGCAAGCAAGAAGGTGGGACCTACTGTACAGAGAATTATCAAAGTAATGCAAGTGCATCTTATGCATGAGGACCGTAAAGAGCACGTCAATACAAACACAAAGGCCAAAACCTTGACATTTTAGGCAATCTAAAAATCCAGTACAGAGCATCTGGGGAAAAAGAGGGCACATGGTCACCTTAAGTAGTGTCCAAGTGATATAATGTAAATAATTAATGTGAGGCATATTCCAGCAGCTGTTTAAATGTTTCCTTAAGATTTTGTTTATTTCATAATGGCTTTTCTTCGATGCAGTGGTTTTGGACCCCTGCTGGTGTGGCTGCATTAAGCTTGTCTATCAAATGTTACTGCACTGCACTATATAGTCATATTCTCACTAAACCTTTGTGTTCATTCAGCAGTCAACCTGGTGGCACCCATGAAGGAGCTAATGTAGAAGCTAATGTAGAAGCTACCTTATCTACCTTATTATTGTGATTCAAAGTTTAAGTGATATAATTTTTTTTTTTGTAAAACTAAAACTGCATTTTTAAAAGAAGACAGTTTTGTAGGTTAACGTGTCTATATTGTGCAAGCTCTATTACTATTGGCATTATTATGAGTTCATGCATTCTTAAAACAAGGTGTGTCCCAATGACCTGTCTTGCAAAACGTTTCGCATCTTAATTCTTTCGCATCTTAATCATCAAGCAAGTCAATCATCAAGTAAATGCACAGTATTTATTATGCAATTTACTACATTTAGGTATAATAATTGTGCATGTGTCATTTTTCAACAGTAGGTACAGATCCTAGGCAACAGAGACAACAGCAGCCGTTTAATCAGATCAGAAATATTTGCTTTAGTGTGAGCAAATATTTGACTCACTCTATAGTCCAAAAAATACTGTTATGTAACCTTCTTAAGCACAACACTCTGTACAGCCTACATAACATGTAGGGCAATTTCAAAGCATGCACATATATAAGACGCATGATAAAGTTATCAGTATCTTACCAGCCATAGATGAAATGTTGATGATAACCCCTCCTTCTTTTCCGTACTCTTTACTCATGTGTTCTAGTGCTAAATATGTCCCCTGTATGACAGATGTCTGAAAAGACAACAGTTGTGTAAAACCGCTAGCACATAGTGAACAGATGTGTTCTATGAGAGTCAGATCATGTTAACTTTGACCAGCTATTATAAACAAACACATAATTACGCTGCATCATGTCCATTATGAATTTCCTGCAGAGCATGATTGATTGAAAAGATCTGTAGATAATTTCATTCAGTGCTAATGTAGGCCTACATCTGCTATATAATGGTGTTCTTTGAACTTCATATTGTGTAATCTTTTGGACTGGAAACAGGGGGTGGAGTATTTTTACTGAATTTGTAACTCCTATCCTGAAGTGTGGTTAAATGTTGTGGCCTAAAGCACTAAACGTGAGCCACTCTTAGCTGTGTAAATCATAAGATGTGTACAATGATATGAGGTTAAGTTGAAATACAAGAGTTTGACACGACCTATACATTTTTCCTCTCTCTCTCTCTCTTACAGGTTGGATCTCGAGCATAATGGTTTTTAACTTACCAAATTTACTTCAATGGTCTTTTCCCAGTTCTTCTCATTGTTGATTCCAGCATTATTAATGACAATATCCAACCGACCAAACTTCTCCACAGTGCTTTGAAAGGCATCTAGTGAAAGAAAGGGTTTTCATTTATAATAATCAATCACAATGTTGCAGTAGGTCACTTTTGACACCAGTATAAATTGGCTGTGTATTAAAACCAAATGAGCAGTCTGGCTAGTCGTTTCACTAGCTTTTGAAACTCAGCCATGTGCCCTTACCTGACTTGCAGCTGCAGCATTCCACAGAGAAACATTTAATTAAACTCTTAGGTAAGTGTGTCTTTAGAAACAAGTTTAACAGGAATGAACAATCCCTGCACCACCGACCCATAAACTCTTGTCTTGGAGAAATAAAGCAACCTAACAAAAGGCTATACACGCTTGGGGTTAAAACTTTAAAAAACTCAGTAACATTCCTCAGTGATGACCTGAGGGCCTATGAATGTCTATTATGGCCTAATTCACTTTCCAAACAATGAGACATTGTATAGTAATAAGATGCGCAGCACATACAGGTGCACAATATAAAGTGGATAATTGTTTCGCTTTGAGAAATCTATTTCAAAGTGTGCCAGACCAAGACATTATACATTTCCCAACTATAAAAAGAGAAGTAAAAAAAAAAAGTTTTACCTCTAAGTTTCCCCGCGTCAGTCACGTCACATTGGATAAAAATACAGTTATCTTCTCCAAACTGGCCATCTAGATCACTTTTACATTTCTCTCCCACAGACTGGTTCAGGTCTACCAGTGCAACCTGAATTTTCAGAAAGTAAATTAATAACGTAATGCTAAGACAAATAATTAAGTGAAGATGCATGATGAAATAAAACATAATCGCCCCAAACAGGCAACTAAACTAGTTGTTTATGTTTTGCTCAAGTTTTCCCAACAGTTAACTGGATTTATCCGCAAAGTCCATTTTAAAATAGAAATCTGACAAAGCGAAACCTTCGCCCCATTCTCCAGGAGATGTTCCACCCCGGCTCTTCCGATGCCTTGTGCGCCGCCGGTGACCAGAGCCACTTTCCCGTGGAGACTCATGCTGCTCACCGCCGAGAGCACCGCGCACTGCTTTATGTAGGCGTACAGTCAGAAGGGGGCGTGTAGATTAGTATTACTACAGTAAACACAGACGGCCAAGTGTCGTTTTTCAAACTGTCATTCACACCAAAGAGATGATTACTAACAATTTAGTGAGCGCTCCGCGCGTTCGCTCTTTAATGCCCTCGGCGGCATTGTACAAGTACACACAAGCAGAGTGAGGGAGTAAATAAACGCACCTAAATGAACAGGAGACAAAGGATGCTTTTATAAACTTCTTTATTTTTTCAGTTTTTCTCAGAGGGCTCTTCGGTAAACATATGAAAAGAACTTTACACTTTACATTACAGCGTTTATGTTAACGCAGCCTAATTACTAACCAATTAAAAATATAAAATTCGAACACATTTCGTTAGTATTTGAACTGTTCCATTAGCAACATGTACTTGTGTAACACGGACACTGTAAAGTAAAGTGCTGCCAGAAGTATTTACAACTGTACACAGATCATCCTCACCTCTTATAATAGCAGCGAGAACACTGACTGCTGGTCCAATTCACACTGAAAATGAAGTAAAACAGACTTGCGTTCATGCATAACATTTAATAATGTTTGTACAAAATCAATTACAAATTCTCTTGCGTTATACTGTAAATGTCCATGAACTTCTTGTGTCCTTTCCATGATGAATGTATGAGCCAAATGCTGATGTTCATAACACAGCAGCACTGTGTGTGTTTGATCATTTGTGTGGGCAACACAGTCTCACGAGCAATTCGTACATATTCGTACGAGGTGCCGAATTTGTGCCAATTCGTACGACCTCACTCGTACGATTTGTCTAAAATCACGTGATGGGTAGGTTTAGGGGCGGGGTTGTGTTTAGGT
>JAUCMT010000001.1:16590009-16608179 GCA_032357475.1 Enteromius thamalakanensis
CATACCTACCAGCATTAAATTAAGTATTATTGCGGTAAGTTAATGTGTTTAGCTTGACTCAAAGATGGTAAATGATCCAAATTGTCAACATGATCAAAACTTTGCTGAAAAACCTGTTGTACACAATATACTACATTCTTTCTGTCATCTCACTGATAGTTTACTCCTTTTTTATAAAAAAGCAAGTGCGACAGCAAGTAAAAGTAACCAAATTGGGTATTTTTGAAATGAAATCCTAGCTGATTTTTCTATTTTCCGTACATAAAATAACTTTTACATTGTTAGTGATACTTCAAGATGGAAGTGAAGCAGCCTGGGTTTACTGGATAATTCTTATGTTAAATGTTTCTCTTTAAACTAGTGCTGGGAAATGATTAATCAGGATTAATCGCATCCAAAATAAAGGTTTATGAGAACATAATATATGTGCGTATGTGCCTGTCTCTGATTGACACCTAAGAGCTCCATCTTCTTCGACTAGCTGATACACGTGCTATGATGACAGTTTAAATAAAAGTTACGCACACAAATAAAGTTCACTACTTTAGATACACCTTTCTAAATATTCCTTATATGTGGACACATTCTTGAGTTTGAGAGATGTTCTGTATGTCTAGAGGTATGCAGACGTACCTAAACCTGCGTGTTTGCATTCCTCAGAGAACTGCGTGTTCGGGCACATGCAAGAATATTATTGTTTCAGTTCTTTTCTCCCCCTCGCTCTCCATTGCCCACATTTCCAATCATGAGTCATATAAAGTAATGAAGTGCATAGCTTGTTGCCTTGGTGACAGTCAAAGTGTTGATGGGCTGAAACTCGTGTTTACAACCTTCACCATTAATGTCCTGCCTGAGGAGATGTCATACACGCGGTGATGACCTACAGTATTGAGCTTCCTGATATATAGGATCAAGTTGAGATGGAGAGTCTGTCTGAAGTGTGTTCGGTGATCCTCTGTGGACACAGTATTTTGTATGCAACTACATATCTCCCACACAAGCACAAGCACTTGTTGACGCTGTCTGAGGAGAATCTTCCCTCTTCCTGACAAGCTTGAGACCCTCCGCTTTGCCATTACAGCAGCCTACTTAAGAATCACCATAGAGACACCTTGAAGTATCTAATTTACCATGTAATTGTGCATGCTAAATAGACACAGATTAATTCATGCCAACAGCTCACATCTGATGTACAGCTCTTGTTTGCTTTTTTGTACCCTCTATAGATTCTTCATATAAAAACTGTTGACAGTACATTAGCAGTATATCATGTACTCTGAAGAACTCTTGAGAACTGGAAGGCACATCATAATATAAAGGCAAATGTATGCTTATCCTGAAAACAGTTTTCAGATGTTTCCAGATGTGTGTTGTTCTCTAATTGACGTCGCGATACTAATGTTAAAACGTATGAAAAGGCTTCACCTGGAGATGATTCTTACCTCAAAAAGGTGTGGGATCTGTCGTTTGGAGAGGTAATCCTTCGCGTCGTTTGTGTTCATTCTTGTCGGTTATCCAGAGCAGCGTTTGTAAGTCAGTAGAGCAGCAGCTGTGTCTATCTGCTCATCTGTTGCGTTTCCCCTTCAGAGCAGCTGTGCTGTCTTGCACCATCGCATTGGCTTGTTCTCCACTGCTTTGACGACGATGACCTCCGGGCGATGTTTCTATTCATCAGTTGTTATAGTCACGCTCATGAATGCTGAGTTCAAAGTGACCCTTATAACGTGTAGTCGCGAGTAATAGGCTAATCGACTAGTATCGAGTATCTCTGGTGTGTGTGTGTGTGTGTGTGTGTGCGTGTGTGTGTGCATGTGTGTCTTTGTAAAAAAAAATTACAAAATTGATTAATGAATAAAACATAGCCTAACCATCTGGCACAGTTAGTTAGAGATCTGTATTATATGTTATAGTATTTTCTTGTTTATAAAAGCATTGTTTATACTTATGTCACTGACAAAGCATTTCACTATACAGAAATTCATATTTGCAAGAATAGCCTAAGTAAATAAACAAATAAATACTCCATTCCCACAAAGAGTTAGATTACAGTACTTGCAAATTGTAGTCTATTAAAGATTACAAGTTACAGAGGCTAATTGTAGGCTAGCAATGAAGGTTAACAGGTATAGGATTAGGCAATGTATTTTGATTGATGTTTTTTTGATTGCATTTAGATTACATTTCACATAATTCATAAGACAATGTTGTCTCCAGTGCTTCCATTCTTTTGGTATCAACATCATGACGTGCATTAAAAATAGAGTTACTGAGTTGATAAAACGCTTATCATTAATTAAATCACAAAAATTACAAAAAAAATAAATTGGCCCTGTTCAATAATGATGGATGTTCTCAAGCAAGTTTTAAATAAGAATAATCCCTCCTCAAATGAATCTTGTTGTGTCTGAAACAGAATCAGATTTTTATACATTAAAATTTGACTTGCAGTCACAGAATATTTAAACCTATATTTAAATTAAGAGAATAATGTATATTTAATTATGCATAATTAATTGTAATATAAATTACATGCAAATGTGTAACAAGGGCATCTTAAAATAAAGTTTTACCAGTAATCTATACAGGTTTGGATTTTTAGGGGGAACTGTTCTTCTACTATTCAGTGTTTTTTACACTGTTAGAAGGATATCCCATTCATAAAAAATAGCAAGGACATCATCATCCCCACTGAAAAATAATATTAAAGACAAACTAAAATCATACTAAAACATCACTTTTATTCCAATGAAACAAAAAGCCATTTTAAACAGTGCACCTTGAGTCTATCCACTTTTTACAGACTAACAATTATTCACTTTTTAATGCTAAAGATGGATTTAACCTTTCTTAAGTTTTCTGAAAGAAGTCTGTTACTATTAGTATTACTTATGAGCAGAATTAGACAACCACATCAACTGAGCCATGAGCCATACAACTTCAGTGTCATATCAAATACAACTGCTCCCATCTGCTGGGTTAATCAGTTAATTCATATTCAGTGTGTGCTGAAACATGCTTTCCATTTGAGTTAAATGAACACACACCTGTTTGGAGATCATGTGCTGCCGTTGTATCACTGATCTATATTGTGTTGTGTGACAGTAGTTAGTAATATTATCCTTGGAAAGCAAAGCATCATGGTAATCATTTTCCATGGTGTTGCTTTGCTTGAAATCAGCACAAACACTTTTGTGAAAGAACAGTTGGAACATACAAGCATGTGAGAGTTTCCATTCCCTCTGAATCACACCTGTTGGGTTTGGATTCACCTCAGGGGGACTGTAAAAATATGAAACAATTCAACACGATATAGTCCTACTAATTAAAATAAACCTATATTACGCCCACCCCCTATCCCCAGCCTTGGAAGAGCTTTTAATATGTGCAGCCAGAGAGTCAGAGTTTGCAGAAGACTTTGTGGATGTCGCATCAGAAGTGCCACACAGTCTCTAGCTTGAGCCCTCGGAGGGTTTGGACTTATAATTTAAGTCTGTTTCATCCTTTTCATCAGAAGGAAAAGAAACCCGTTGTTCATCTATGCGTTTGGATTGCACCCTCTGAATAAGGCTGAAGAAGTCTTCATCTGGGTCTGGTGCTGCTGGCAAAGAGCACCTCTGATCATTGATCCTGGAGGACTGGAGGGCGAGAGAAGTGAGAAAGTTCACAACATGCAAACAGGTCTGAGGAACATTAGTGTATATCTCATATCTGATATTGAATTTCAGATGTTTTTGTGTTACCTGATACTTTATGAGCATGTTAAAAAACTCGTCACTAGGTTCCGGTGGACTGCATGCCTCACACAAGTGTCCCACATTGTTCTGTGCTATCCTGATGCCTAGACGGTCCCCTATACTGGCTCTCTGGTCGTCCAGTCTGCGGCTCTGGGAACTGGCTATCAGGTCAAAGAACTCCTCTGTCTGGGTAAGGGAGATGAGGGAGGAGGCTCCAGACAGTAAAGGGGACTGGGGCATGGAGGACTGGAGCCCAGATGAGGCCTCTTGGGCCTGGGCATTGGGCTGTTGAGGGTGCTGGCAGCGCCGGTTCTCCATGCCGCTGCTTCTGGGGTCTCTGAGCACAGTGAAAGGGCAGACCTCATTAGAGGTGACTGTGACTTACCCTTAAAAAAGAATACAGAGCAAAAGATTAAACATTCTTGCAATGATTAATGAATGCCTTGATTTGTAAGCATATGTTGAAACATGAAAACTTAAACAATTTCATTTACGATGTTTTATTGTTCCCAGAATGATACAAACATAAACTACAAACTACATTATGATTTTTAAACACATTTAAACTTGTCAACTTTTTTTTAAAGCACACTTGCTTCTGTGAGACTGAAATGTTGTGAAACATGTCTGAGCTAATAACTTATTTTATTGTTAGCATGAGGCATAAACCGCAGACCAGCAAAGTTTGAACGAGTTAACCCTTTTTTGATCAAATTTTACATTTGCTGTTAGATTAGCACAAAAGAATAACATTAAATGATCTTTATTTTAGCAAAAACAGCTTTAAATAAAAATGTAGCATAACATTTGAGTTTTACTAGAAACGCAATATTTAAGCATGAAGTATTTTACATATGACAAAGTTTTAAAATGACTTACAGTTTTATGCTTTTCAAAAAATCCCAAAACAATAAAGTTCACAAAAGCGCTCTCTACAAGGACTTCATCTTTGAACAGCCATACACCAATTGCCACAGCCTCTGGCACTAAATGATTTTCTTGGCAAACATGACAATCAGACCTTTCTCCCTCAAGATTGAACCGTACATGTTACTGAACGACTTGCAAATCTTAAAAACATTTAAAAAAGAAAATAAATGGCTTATATTCCAGCAAAACGAGGATGACTTCCCTGTCTTCCACACCCAGGTTTCCTGTGTGCTGGGCTGTCTGTTTTTCAAGGGGGAGAGGGAGAGAAAGGGAGAGTGAGGGGGGAGTGATAGAGAGAAATGGGGCGCAGTTGCCCCTCTCCGCTTACATCATGGTTGCTATAGGAACTGGAAATCGGCTTCCAAATCTCGCTCCCGTTGTTCACTCAAACACAGACATATACACACCAACAAAAACACACACTGTCTGGTGCACACACATACACACACACTAGCTTGCATTCCTGCATTGTTGAGTTCCATTCATTGCCTCCTGAGGGATCAGTTGCCCCTCTCTTTCCACAGTCAGGAAAACTAGAGCACAATTGTACGAGGATACAGTGGCCAAGATTGCTGATGTATCTGTCAATTTCACGTCTTTGTTTCAAGCGATGCTGAGCTATCGGCAGAGGACGCGGTGGAGGGGGTTGCTTGGAAGCTACCATAAGTAGGAGGCAATAACCAATGATTCTGGGATAAACCAAAGCAGCATATTGTTGCCTGGGGCCCTACATCTGAAATGAATGGATGAATGCCACTCCATTTAGAATTCCCCAGGGGGAATAGAGCAGTCTTTCTTGGGATTCCCTCCAGTCCTACTCCATGTGCCAGGCAGCTTAGAGAGCAGGTCCAGTTCATCAGTTCTCTCCACTGCTCTCTACTAAAGTTCACCATGCATTACATGTGCAGTATCAGGCAGTTAATTGACAGAATAATTCACAAATCAAATATATATATATATATATATATACAGTGGGTAAGGAAGTATTCAAACCCCCGATTTTTGGTATAGTTCTTTTTTTCCTCATTAATGTACACACAGGACCTCATATTGACTGTGAAAAACACAGAATTGTTGACATTTTTGCAGATTTATTAAAAAAGAAAAACTGAAATATCACATGGTCATCTGCTGTGACACTCATATATTTAACTCAGGCGCTCTCCATTGCTTCTGAAATTTGAGTCAAGCTGTGTTTGATTATACTGACTGGACTTGATTAGGAAAGCCACACACCTGTCTACATAAGACCTTACAGCTCACAGTGCATGTCAGAGCAAATATGAATCATGAGGTCAAAGGAACTACCTGAAAAGCCCAGAAACAGAATTGTGGCAAGGCACAGATCTGGCCAATGTTACAAAAACATTTCTGCTGCACTTAAGGTTCCTAAGAGCCCAGGGGCCTCCATAATCTTTAAACAGAAGAAGTTTGGGATGACCAGAACCCTTCCAAGAGCTGGCCGTCAAGCCAAACTGAGCTATCGGCGGAGAAGAGCCTTATTGAGAGAGATAAAGAAGAACCCAAAGATCACTGTGGCTGAGCTCCAGAGATGCAGTCGGGAAATGGGAGAAAGTTGTAGAAAGTCAACCATCACTGCAGCCCTTCACCAGTCAGGGTTTTATGGCAGAGTGGCCTGACGGTAACTTCTACCTCAGTGCCAGTCACATGAAAGCCCACAGGGAGTTTGCTGAAAAACACCTGAAGGACTTCAAGATGGTGAGAAATAAGATTCTCTGGTCTGATGAGACCAAGATAAAACTTTTTGGACTTAATTCTAAGCAGTATGTGTGGAGAAAACCATGCACTACTCATCACCTGTCCAATACACTCCCAACAGTGAAGCATGGTGGTGGCAACGTCATGCTGTGTGGGTGTTTTTTAGCTGCAGGGACAGGATGACTGGTTGCAATTGAGGGTAAGATGAATGTGGCCAAGTACAGGGATATCCTGGACCAAACCTTCTCTAGAGTGCTCAGGACCTCAGACTGGGCCAACAAGACTATAAAGCTCATGGGAGCTTAGTCTGGCCAAGCTACTTTATTACCCGCCTTCTGGGAGGCGGGCTTAACCTGGGTCCATCAGATGCCTTTATACTACTGGACGAATCTACAACCAATCAGACCACTCATTCCGATGACGTATACGTAGCGGCGGAACCTGAAGCCACCGTAACCTTCATTAAACCAGTAGGAAAATGTCTTTACTTACTTTAATTACTTCTGCTCCGTTTTAAAAAAAAAACGGTCATGAAAATTTCTCAAAACAGCTGCAACAGCAGAGTCGAACGTTACACCCGCCTCAGTCGAGCTCGTTTCTCATTGGTTCCCATTTTTTTGGGAACTGAAATGCTCTAAAACGCCAGCTTGGCCAGACTAACTTTGCTCGCAAAAAGAATGTTGCGTTAAAGGAAGTATGGGCGGGCCCAGGCTAAGAGAGAGTTTGAGTTCCTCTGAAACCCTCTCCCCCCACCTCCCCAGCTCCACCTGTCTAGATCTGCTTTGAGATGTATATATGCTTATTTATGCATCAACAGCATATCTTACACGTTCACAACAGGAGCAGGTTTATGCAGCATCAACTAGTGCACATCTAGTCTACAAAGACAAAAATACACAAGGCAAAATCCAGGACAGTCCTGAAATTAGGAACATTGTCCTGCATCCTGCAAGACATAAGCGACTGTCCTGCATTTCACTTATGTCTATTTTTCTTCTCTGAAATTATAGTGCCACAATAAGAATTTTACCTACTAGTCTACTACTCAGTTCATTATATTTAGCGCACTCAGAAGGTCCTGTATAGTAAATTACACAGTATCACTTGAACATGGACAAACTAAGTGCATGTATTTCTCCAGTGCAAAATTACATACTGTACACTCTCATTATTATATTCATTAATGTGTCAAAAAAATTCACAGATGTTCTGTATAGGCCAAGTGAGACTTGCACAAAAATGCTCTTCCTGTGGTTTGGCTCTCATAAAAGATATATTTGGGAAACCTCATATCACTATTAAGCCAACAAGGTCTTTATGCTCTTTAGACACACCACTGGAGTGAGAGCAAACATCACCCGTCGTTTTAAATGCACTGCCAGAAGGAAGCTTTTCAACCCTCCATTAGGTAAGTGCTCTGCCAAATAGGAAAATCCATCAGCCTTTGTGAACAAAGCCATTGAGCCATACCTGTCCATTCAGCTATCACACACAAAAACATTATAAATAGATTCAAACTTTCCCGTTTCCACAAACAACGTGATAAAGCATAACACTGTGCTAACAAGTGCATCACACTATCTATTTGAACATACTATGCTAGTGTATCCAAAATTAGAAAGGCAGAATTACTTGACATTAAATGAAAATAGATTCTGTGCTAATGTTGAATGGCTGTAAGGGCAAGAACAAATGATTTGTTGAAGCACCCAGCATGACTGCAAGCAGGATGCCTGCGCTTGTGCACCTGGGTTCCCCCAATCAGATGCCTTTTATTATCACTGCTAAAAGCTTCAAAACCTTACGTGGTTTGTTTTTAAAATAACGTTTTGTGTTTTTGTTTTACATTCTGTCAGACAAATCATGAATTTAGTGCATGATCTCAAGCTTAATTAGCTGTGTTAAGAAATTACAAAATGCTAATCAGATGCATATCCTGAGTCTGTGTTCGTATCAATCGCAACAATGGGAGATTGACAACGAACCTTGAGATATAGGCTACTTAACATAACACAAGCTTTGCAGAAACCTCCTCTTAGTTGTGTAACTTCAACGCTCCATTTAGCGCCAGTGTCCATAACTGCCTTTATGGAGTTTAATCTGTTACTAGGAGCTTTCATGTAAACAAAAAAGTCAGCCCCTGAGACGCTGATCTGACCGCGTTCCTGCAAATTCAAGGGTATGATTGGTTACATTTGGTACATACAGTTGATGATATAACCTGTTATTCTAATTTTTGTGTTGCTTGATGGTGTTGTCGAGGATTTTGGGTTGAACTCGGTCTAGTTTGTAGGCATAAAATCAACCAATTGGGGAATGTTGTTGATTACAGATACTTGCTATCTGAAGGTGAGTGATTTGAACAAATAAACAATTAGCCTAAATTATATTTTTATAACAACCTATGGGGTTGTTAAAAGAAACAGTAAAATGCCTAATTTCGTATTATTGATTAGTGCATACTCTGACTTGCTATGGCTGAATGGAGCAAATTTTTAATAATTTAATAATTAAAAAAAAAAAAAATTATATCCTATTAATTAAATGTGAACATAAAAAGGCAACACCATTAAAACGTTATAAAACACAGTATACTCTACTTGCAAGCTGTCATTCATAAATGTATTCTTAAAAGTTAATTATAGGCCTTAGTCATATAATTTTTTTGTCTGTAATAATTTTAGACTCTATATGACTCTATATAGAATTTATTTAATCTGTATGAATTTATCGTTTGCTTTCTTTTCAGAAACAATTTGAAACAAACATGGATGTTTTAGTTTCTTTAGATGCATTCTGTTACTGGTGAATATATTTAAACTTTGATTAATGCCTAAATGTTCTATTCCCGTAGTGTTAAAATCTTATTTTCAGTCCAGTGAGGATCACGTCAGAGTGTGACTCATTCAGGATGTCCTTTCCTCCTGAACTCTTTAAATATAAGGATTTTTGCAAAGAGTATTGATCAAACAAATTCAAAACGAAAACATCAAAGAGAGGTTCTGCAGACTATGAGTCATTGCCAAAAGTCTCCACAAGATGACACTCTTTCTCCAAAATTAGACTCACTGTCTTGTGCAGAGCTTTTGAAGAAACATTTACCTACATCCAAAGCCTACACAGTCTACGAATGAAGATCCAGCATCAGAAACTGAGGAGAGAAAGTGGAACTCCAGCACCTGAGGAGAAAGATCGACAACATCTTACCAGAAAAATGTGCAGGGTGACAAACAAAGGTCTGCATCGTCACTGCACTTCATGGTATATGCAATTACAAAGCATGAATATGTGTGTGTGTGTGTGTGTGTGTGTGTTTTTAAGATATAGAGGTAGCAGATATCAGTTAGATGATGTAAAGGTCTGTGTTAAATTAAGTTACTATGTAATTTGATGTAATTTCTTCTGCAAGAAGCAAAAGCATCACCGGGTACAGGTGGAGTAATTAGATTGGCTGGAAGAAAAAACACTGTAAGCTGTTTTTCACCCATTGCCCAAAACCAAAGATCTGATCTCCGAGGTGAGACCCGTGAGGAAACTATTTAATATAATGCTTCCTGACCCAGAATATAAAATAAAAATATCTCAGAGCTTTCAATGCACCTTGGCCTACTAAATGTCTTGCGTAAGAGAATAGAAAAAAATCAATTAGGCATTAAATCTAGCCTCTCAGGAAAAACTTATAAGGCTATAGCAGCTTGTCACTAAGGCAGTGCCCTTGAAAGAAAATTACCATATTTACTCCTAAATAGTTCATAGCGGTGCCTTAATTGTAAAGATTACTAAACTAACCCTTGTAAAATAGAAAGTACACTTGAACAATCCAAAAAGTGTATTTAATTTAAAACTATATTTGGGGTACCTAAAACTGAATTTAATGTTTCAGATGCATGTTTATTTTGGTTCATTAGGCTATATATTTTATTATATATATTATATTATATGCATTTAGTTGGGATATTAAGTACACTACAAGTGGACATTAAGTGCACTTCTTTTTAACAAGGTAAGATACGATGCACCTTTTAGGAGTAGATAAAATACAAAGATGGCTCTTTAATTACAGGGATAATTCACCCAAAAATAAAAATGTGCTGACAGTGTTCTTAACATAAAGGTCATTAAAGATGTAGATGAACATGTTTCTTCATCGAACAGATTTGGAGAATTGATTGTAAGAAACAAAATCACCATTAAGGACATTTTCATGCAGCTTTTTTGCTTTACAAGATGTTTACTGATTGATTGGAGTCTTGTGGATTACTTGTGATGTTTTTATCAGCTGTTTATCTCTCAATCCGATGGCACCCATTTACTAGCAGAGGATTAATTGGTGATGAAGTTATTGCTTGATTTATAAAAAATCTGTTGAAGTAAGGAAGCAAAGTCTACATCTTGGATGTCCAGTAAATATACATTTTTGGGTGAAATATTTCTTTAAATATACTAGCTGTGTCAGGAACAAACTACTGTGCCCCTAAAAAAGGTTACATTTTTGCACTTCTTTCTTTCTAACCACGCAGCAGAGCATTCTACGTACATATCCGCCTGGAGGAAAGCCCAAGGGCTTGTGAAACTAATTTTGAACTCACCTTGCAGTGCTGTTTCACAGGCTGAAAGAGTCAGCATTAAGGGTAGGCCGTAATTCAGTTGTACTGAGTGGGCACACAGAATGAGACTCAGCATCTTATGCCTGCTTATATCATATTTAACATCCTTGCATTTTTTTTTTACATTTGCACATTTCTCATGGATGCATTTTCTTTACAGATCAGAGAGACGGCTCAAACAAAAAGGCTTCTCAACAATTAGTTGTTTTGAATGCTCAGACAAACGGAAACCTCCAAATGAGAAAGGATGAGAAAAGGCATCCCAGCCCCTTGAGTTGTCAGGCTCAAGTCTTGTATTCTCCAGCATCTGGAAAGACAATTGTAACCCATGCAGCTTCTTCACACCTGGTCAAAGCAGTTCCACTGGCACACAGTAGACATTACTCACAAAATTCCACCTCTAAAAACTACAACACTGCAAAAACAACAAAACCCTAGTTGCAGGTAAAGAAAATTAAGGCCAAATGAAATTAAACAGGCAACCTAGACATAATATCCAAGAGCTGCGGGAATATATGCATCACCAGGCCGTTGAGAGAAGGAGAAAGGTGCTGCAAATGAGGAAAGAAGCACAACGAGAGGATGAGAGGAAGCAAAGGAATATGCATGAGATAATGAAGGAACAAAGGCAAGTGCTCCACAGGGCCAAGAGAGAACAGCAACAGGAGCACAAGGTAAATGAATGTTGTCTGGAAAAAGCAAATATTCTTACCTAGACATCTTAAGGATTACCACCTTCATGCTGTTGCAATAATGAGATCTAAATGTGCACTTACACAGAACAGAAGCAGTCCCGAGGAGAAGAAGAGATGTGCTCATGTAGCTGACACAACTGAAGAACAATTGTCTGTCTTTCCTAGACAGAACCAAAGTGTGACAGTGTGAGTCCACTGCAGAGCCCACTCTACTCTTCTCGACCTCAAGAGGGCAGTGTTGAGCTAGCAAGTATTTAAATCCCAGAAATAGACACTACGTGGCCAAATATACAGTATGCGTGGACCTGCTGAAACACACCACGCTGTGCTTGTTAAGCAATTCGTGTAAAAACTACAGCATTATTAGTGAATTACACTGAGCTAAAGCTTTAGGTAGTAAACAGTATGTAGAATCGCAATTCAGGTGAAAATATTTATTAATTAAATTCTATTGAATGCTGTCTTGATGTTCAAGGAACAATACTTAGTAATCTAAATGGTAAATAAATGTGGGTTAATTAATATTTTTGTGGAAACTGTGACACTACTGTTTAGTTAAGAATAAGATTTTCAGTGGCATTTTAAATTTACATAAGCAGTATTCGGCAGGAATGCGTTCAACTTAACACAAGTGACTGTAAAGACTGTTATAATGTTTCACTTCATTAAAATAAAGAAAGGGTTTTACAATAAGAACTTTTAAACTTTGCAATCTCTGAAATAAATTGAATTATACACATACATACATATGTATATATATGTAGTCAACATTTGAAGTGGGTCAAAACCTTTCATCAAAGTTGTCCTAAAGCCTAAAACCAAAATTTAAAGACAGCTTTAAAATATTTTTAAATGTGATAAATACTGTATATTTAATTATAACTATATATACAGTATATATATAAAATATTTAATATTTAATACAGATTTAATAATACTTTCAAATAAATGCAGCGTTGGTAAATAGAAAAAAAACACTTCAGAAATATTTAATAATTTAATTACTTTTACTTTGATAATGTAGCTAGAAAAAATATGTTTTTCATGTAATATTTATTTTGTTATTTTACAAAATATTTTTGTTATGCAACTATTTTTATGTGTGATTTTATGATTTTAGCGTCACTCATTCTCAGCTGTAATCAGTCTGATAATATTTGGATTCCTAACACATCTGCCATCTTTGAACCAGCAGAGCTGAGCAGGTGGATCAGGGATCAGACACACTGGGTAAAGCTGGCAGTCCTGTGAGTGCAGCCGATGCAAAGCGGGCTCAGAATGCTCTGGCAACTCACAGACACAGAGAGGAGGCTCTGAGGAAGACTATCTGTGCTCTAGATACACACATGGACGATGAGGCAGCCTGGCTGCAAATCACAGGCCACAAAGGGGCTCTGAGACAACCTGCTGGACAGGACATCTGTGGAGCCAAATCAAGGGAAACTTTGTCTGATCGTGCATCTCTGGATACAAACACAGAAACAAACAACAGACAGGAAAGAGTGTCAATTAAAAAAGAGATTAAAGATGAAATAGATGGAGTGGGTATGTGCTTTAGAATTTATTTGTTTCAAAGAATATATATATATATATATAAATAAATAAAATCTTATTATTTTAATATATGTATATATTATTTTAGAAATGGGACTGTGTGCTGCAGATTGTAGAGCACAGACTGACAAGACAGAAAAAGGACAGGAGGAGCAAAGTGACAGCAGTGAGAGCAATGACGGGACAAGCAAGGTGATCAAATAAATTGCATTAAATTAAGAATGTGTGTGTGTGTTTATGTGTGTGGTTATACTTCTTACAACTTCTCTTAATTCGTATATAAACATTTGTGAAATTAAACAATTAAATATAAATTCATATGACTGTACATATTAATATTTGAGAATATTATTTTATTCAAATAAATAAATAAAAAAACAGCAGCTGATTTAATCGTTTATATTAATGGCACTAAAAGTGTCACTTATATTGTGAAATACTTTGACAAATTTGATTACTATTAACACATTGACCGATGCATTATCATCCCTCTAAATGTTATACAATTTAAAGGTAAATGCACATTTTATAACTATTAATTATATTAGTATTATTTATTCTTTTCTTTTTTCACATGCATCGTGATAGTATCACGGTTTCCTTTAAAATACTTTGGAATACTAAGCATTTAGTCATTAAATTGGTGTTTTTTAAAAAAACTTACAATATTCTGTCACTGTATACCATTGCATTAATATAGAAATTACAAATGTGCACTAAAGGCCATGCAAGACAAAGTATTGAATGCACATTTATGTCTGGCTCCTCTATTAATACGATTTGTAGTGGAGTGAGCTGAGTGAGTTGTCCAGCCACCCCTCCCTGTCCCAGAGCCAGCAGTTCCTGCGGGAAGAGGAGCTGAGGGCATGGCAGTACAGCGCACTCTTCAGGCTCAGGGAGAAAGCACTCCAGGAGAAGACCCAAGCTGAGCTTGACTGGTTGGAGTGCTGCAGAAAGTGAGTAACGGAACACTTGTAGTGATGTTACATTATAAAAGGATGTAATCAGGTTACTGATGCGCTCAGTGAAAAAATGAGGATTATTGGCAGGATGTAAGGAAAGAATAAATAGACTGAGAGTGTGTAGGAAAAGAAACACTGTGTTAGCACTGGCAGAACCTTATTATCACATCAGGCTGCTGATTATCACATGCGCAATTGCACCTTTCACAACACCATTCTGTTCTCGAGTCGAGCATGTTCAACCTTTGATACAGTTGTACAGAAAGCCAATGTGTAGTATAGTATTTTTTCTTATTTTATCTGCATATGTAGCTTAAAGGGGATGTATTAACTTAGTTGATTACATTTTACTAAATATTTTTAAGTGACCCTCCCAAAACTGGAAGTGCAATATACATTTTACTATGTACAATATTCATCACAAAGATAATTCCTCATAATTTTAGGAAAGTTTTTTTTAAATATATATATATGGGCAAATGTTTAAGGTTGGAAATCTGCTGTTATTGTTGCCGTCATTTTCTAACTTCTCCATATTGCCATATAACATCTTTTCATAAGTCATATGCACAAGATGATATACGTGGTTTCACTGAACTCAAGCAAAAGCAGGAGGAAGTAATTCACAGATTCCAGCAAGAACAGGTGACTTTTTAATATTGGGGTCAGTACATTTTCTTTAATACATTAACAATTTTATTTAACAAGATTTAAATTTAAATTGATCAAAAGTGGCAGCACATTTATTACATAATACCACACAAAACATGTTAGGAAGAGATTTATCACTGGCGAAACATGTACAGATCGGACCAGGAGCAGAGACAGTTGCTTTTCCACCATCAGATAGACATTCTTCACATCAAACAGTCAGCTTTTCGCATGAGACTAGTGCTGCAAACTCTGCCAAAGAAAAGTGGAAACACCAAGAAAGAGAACACTTTCAGTTCAAAAATCTGAAATCTGCTTTTTTCTTCAGTGATACTGTGGTTAAAGTCCATGTGAATCAGCATTCGTAAACCATTTACTTTCATCATTTAAAGTATTTACAAATAAAAGTATATTCAACAATGTTGTAATGATCCAAGGAGACATCTTGAAGTGCTACTTGCTGAAAGGACCTTGTGAAGTAGTCCCAGAAGGTGCTGTTTGGTTGGGTTTGAAGCAACTATTAAAAAAAAGAATAAATCCTAGGCACTTCTTCTGATCTGGAAAAGCCGTTATAGACATTATGTTTAAAACTCTGCACACTGATGTATTTCGACCTCCAGACTTTCTTCCAGAGTGTGTCAGGACTTTTTTTTGGACCAGAAGAATTTATCTTTTTTCAAATAAATATCGTAATGATTGTGGATTGAATGTAATGAGATGAATGTAAGATCTTCAATTAGGGCTGGGCGATATATATCGTACGATATATTATGCGCATCTTATCAGTAAAGCCGGTTCTTTGATTAGCGCTAAATCTCAGTCACCTATATTTAGAAGGAACGCCAGCTTATAAACGGAGCCATAGATCGCTGAGAAGCTGCGCGTTGAATCACCCGCGAAACTCAACGCGCAGCTTGTCAGTCATCTACGGCTCTGTGTATAAGCTGGCGTTCCTTCTAAATACAGGTGACGTAGATTTAGAAATCTCCAAGAACCGGCTAATCAAAGAACCGGCTTTACTTATGAGATGCGCATAATATATCGTACGATATATATCCCCCAGCCCTAACTCCATGGTGAAAAGCATGCTTTCAGTATTTTTTTAATGTTTTTTTTTTATTGTATAAATTTAGCTTTTGCTTGCAGTATTTTTTTATACTTATTTTTGAATTCATTGTTCTACTTCCCAGACTTATTTTGCAATGTGTAATATAAAAAAGTGTAGTATATGTTCATGTCACAGACTGACAAATCTGTCAGTGAATTGAAAGAGGTTGAGTATTGAATTATTGATTCCTTACTATATAATTGTACCACAGCTATGGTGGTTTTCAATCAAGCTGAGATGCCTGTGGCCAGTATGCTAAGAAATCAACATATTGTGTACTGGACAGTGTGAATGAATACCTCTAAAATGCCTTGCCTCTAAAAAACTCAAACTTAACTATTCAGGGCCACTGTGCAAGCTAAACTGATCCAGCAATCTATTACAGTTGTAATCCCACAAAATGCAAAAATACTACACTGAATTCTTTGCATTATATTGTAGAGAACTGCAATTTTAGTGCATATATATTGTAGTATTAGTACAGCAATCTTTGCTGCATAAACGTTTGCTGACAACATGCCAGCACTTTTTTTTAAAACCTGTGTGGTGGCTTTTTGTCTCAAAGGATCTTTGTACTTACAGTATGCTCTGTCAACCAAGGAATATTCAGAATGGGGGCCTGAAATAGGTGTTACACTCCTGATGAAAAAATGTGTGACACTACTAAAGCCAGAGACAGAGCCACTGTACTTCAGAGAAAGTCATCTATTTAGTTAGTCTGCTCTGACTGAAAAGTTTGACAGCTTTTTATTTCAGCACTTTTGCAACCTGCTGGTAGAGAGAACAGCTAGAAGCCTTTTAAGAGGTTACTGTGCTACAGTGTTTGTTTGCAGGCTTGGACTTGTGGCCTTTATTGCAGGTGTATTAAGAAAGATCAACAAAGCATTGTACAGTAACTGCCAAAAAAAAAGAGAGAGAGATGAAAAAAGAGAGAATAAAATGTGACTAAAGAAAAAAAAGAAAATGGATTTAAACTGTTAGGATTCAGTAGATGATAAATTTCTTTGAACTTTATACTCATGATGTAAATAAAATAAAACGGCGTAAATTACATTTATAATAACAATGATTTTCACGTGAGTTCATGGCTCTAAATTGTCTAACACATAAGGCACATTGCTACATATTACATGCTTGAATTTTTTTATTATTTTTTTCAATAATTTTTGCTGCTGATTGAGTCTCCCACCACCTTCATAAGTGAAATGCAATTGTCTTACCTTTTATCTGGATGCTCATCTCTCAGCTCAATCAATATCAATATGCCTTTGGGTGCCAATATTGATTCAATTACTAAATGAGAAATTTGAAGACAGTCCAGGGAATAATGTAACTGACATGTAGCTCCCTATAGATGTATACTATGACCTGAACACAACTGCCAAGAGATTTCCTGTCAAAAAAGAGACCCTAAAAGAGAGTCTTAAGTATTTTCACTCATCCCACTGTCTATTTCTTTCATTCTTTTATTCCTGCAGTTTTCCCTTTCTCCTGACTCTCAAGTCTTTTACGGGTGGTCTCTCTCTCTCCTTTTGTCTTTATACACTGTGGACAATCGTTTGAGGCAACCTGACCTTGACCCACCAGCATCTGTTATTCATCCTGTCAGAAAGTCCCTTTGAGGCAAAACACAGAGACAAAAGCACACACCTCCTCACCAGGGATTGTGTGGCTTATGACTTCTGATATGTGTACTGATATAACTGATAAAATCAGGTTTCAAATGCAAGAAGAATGAAAAAATGAAAGCCATAGACCACTGACCAGTTAAATGAATACATCTGATAGGGCTAATGAGAACTTAGTCTCTTAAGGACTCATTTGCCATGATAAGGTGCACAGTAGATAAAAAGAATTCAGCAGTGCGATGCCACATTTCTTGATTGTGGGCACATAGAAAGAATGGGGGCCTAAAATAGGTGTTACACTCCTGATGAAAATATGTGGGACACTACTAAAGCCAGAGACAGAGCCACTGTACTTCAGAGTAAGTCACTGTACAACAGAGTAAGTTATTTAGTTAGTCTGCTCTGACTGAAAAGTTTGACTGCATTTCATTTCAGCACTTTTGCAACCTGCTGGTAAAGAGAACAGCTCCTATAGAAGCCTTTTTAAGAGGTTACTGTTAGAGAATTTTCCTGCCATGATTAACACACAGGCGTCGCAAGCAGCTTTGTTGCTGGAGACGCATGTTGTCCACGTGCAGACCA
>JAUCMT010000001.1:16610427-16642506 GCA_032357475.1 Enteromius thamalakanensis
CCCGTTACCATATTAACCATAGTAATCCCAACCCTGCCCCTAATCATAACCCCTCCCCCACACCTATAACTAAACCTACAAAAACTAGGGGAGTCATAATCTGGCAGGGTGTCAAAATTCGGCACTACACCGGGTCAGCATCGTGATGTCTATCGTCTATCTACCCAACCATATTACTCACCCTCATGTCGTTCCAAACCCATAAGACCTTTGTTCATCTTCAGAACACAAACTAAAACTAAAACAAAAATAACATCGTATACTCAACTAAGTCTTCTATGACTTTTGTCTGCCGCCATTTTAGAGAATATTACTGCATAAGCGTACGCTGTCCTCTGCGCGTAAACAGCTGCAGATTACGCACATGCGTTTGCTTTCACCCAGATATAAACAAGGCTGATTACAACAAATACGTTAAAGCTTCCGTATGCGGTGTGTTGAGCATGGCGGAAGTCATAAGTCACGGGAGAAGAGTAAATTATGTTATTTTTGTTTTATTCGCTCAAATAAGTATTCTCCAAGTATCGCAAAAGTGAGGTTGATCCAAGTCTGTGGTGAAAAATGTAAAAGCAGTGTGAACATTTCAGTGACACTGAGGAATCAAAGGCACGTTCCTCTGTCAGATGGAAAAGTTTTTTCCTTTGAATACAATCTTACCAGAGCTGACTGAGTGACATGAAACAGACAAGGCAATAAAATAATCCTCTGTCCAACTAGTTAGTCAAGTAAGCTAAATTATAACCTAAAATATGAGCTGTTCCTGCATGCACTCCATCCAATTATATCCCAGCTATGTAAACAACGTTCTAATGTGCCAAACAAAGAGGGGGCATTTGAGACTTAACATAAGCGTAAAGGAAGCAGAATTTGAAACTCGATATCAGCTCTGGACGTCCATTGGGACATGTGCACAGTGCAGGTCTGCCCTGCCAGAGGAAGGAACAGGAAGCCTTGCCAAGATCAAGTGTGCTTCAACACCAATTTCATGCTTGGGAGGGGAAAGACAAGGCTAAAGGCAGACAAGAAAGGAAGCCCGTTACTCAAAAGATCCTGTCCTGCACCCCTTGGCGAGCGTGAACTCTACGAAGCTATGAAAGGAAAGGGAAAAGATCTCGAACCTGAAATCTTTATTAGCAAAAAGGCTCCATGAAGAACTTTTAACATCCATGAAACCCTCAAACTGCAAAAAAATCCACTTCTTTACACTCTTAAAGTGCCCCTATTATGGGTAATAAAAGGGTAATACTTTGGTTTTGGGAGTCCCCAAATTTGCTCAATGAGTATTTTTTCCAAACCCCTCCTTTGCGCTAATCTGTGGTGAAGCCTGATAAAGCAATGCATGTGGCGGGGATTTAAAGGGGAAGTACACAGAACAGGGTGATTTTTGACAGGGTAAAAATTGCATTTTTAAAACTATCTTTGAAAAATTTATAATATATATATATTACAAACTTTCCATTAAGACCCTAAAGAATCATATTAGCTTGTGGAAAATCTTCTTCCCCCTTTTGGAACCTTTATACACACTTTTTTCTAACCTCTTATTTAAACCTTTATTTATACACTCTTAAAAATAAAGGTTC
This sequence comes from Enteromius thamalakanensis, assembly GCA_032357475.1. NCBI lineage: Eukaryota > Metazoa > Chordata > Actinopteri > Cypriniformes > Cyprinidae > Enteromius > Enteromius thamalakanensis. The sequence continues at coordinate 16,612,011 of JAUCMT010000001.1, forward strand.
TTTATTGGCATCTTTGGTTCCTCAAAGGGCCTTTAACAACTTTTCATTTAACAAATGGATATTCACAGAGAAAAACCCCCAAAAAGAAAACAATTCTTTTTAAGAATCATCCATTCAGTGAAAAGTTCTTCGGTGCACATCATCACTATTTTGGAATCTTTATTTTGAAGAGTGGAAGGTCATCCATCTTTAAACCATCTAAGCAAAACTTTCCTCACGATCATCAATTTTGCATAATCTCCTGTGAAAGTGACACTCCAGACAACCCGATGCAGTTTTCAAAGGCAGCGCATGCGGTTTGGCCCCTGCGAGGGCCGGGGGTCTTTGACATGGCGGGGCAAGAGAGATGGGGCCAACACCGAGGGTCATCCTGTCAGCCGGTCGCCTTGACTACACTGTCATTTCACATCATCCCAGCCCCAACCGACTATAAACAAGGGCCATAGACCTGCGAGCAGTCATGCTCCTTCCTGTCCATTCATCTACAAATATAGCAGGAACATGGAAGAAGAAAAAAAAACAAACACAAATCCACAGGCATATATGGGAGGACGGCTATTTATAGCAGAGGAAATATGCTCTCTGAGGGGAGAATTACAAACAGAGATGCAGGGTTCGATCTGACATCCTGGTGCACAGCTGTGTCAACTTAAACAGAGAATCCATCCGCCAGCGCACTCGGTGACACGACATCGCTGTTAAAACACCCCCTCTGCTCGGCTACAAAACACTCAACTCACTCTGCCTTTACCAAATATACCTGCATGACATTTAACGGTAAATGCATGATAAATGACGCTCTCGCTGTTGGTGAAACTGGGAAAAACTCACTTCCCCCTTGGATTATGTCATGTCTGCACTGCATGTGAGTGACATGGAAGCCTCTAGAGCTCCTAATATAATTAATGAACATTATAGACTGATTATAATGGGAGTGTACTTGTTTTGTGGTGTCATGTTGAATCGCTTGGCATGTAGGTGGGGTGTGAGTTACAAGAAACTATGGAGATTTGTTTTATTTTAGTATATATATATATATATATATATTCATAGCATATTTTTATTTATTTTTATATTTGAAGCTAACTTTAAGTTTAGAATAGAAACATTTAGAAACTTATAGCTACTATAACTTAAATGTGAATACACAAGTTATGTTGGAAAGATTATATTTATAGTTGAACGCGCATTAGTGGAATGTGGAATATGAACATCATTATGTAGTCATAGTTACAATTGGGAAACTTCTGTTTTTTAGAAATTATTGAGTTATGTCAGTAAAAAAAACCCATGTCAGATACAATGATACAGCATCTTTATCTGTGTTATATTTAAACTACACACTTAAAAATAAAGGTTCTTTACTGGCATGCTTCTATGAAGAGACTATAACAGGGGTCACCAAGTTCGGTCCTGCAGAGTTTAGTTCTCACTTGCCTCAATACACTTGCCTGGAAGTTTCAAGAATACCTAGTTAGACCTTAATTGGCAGCTTCAGGTGTGTTTGATTAGGGTTGGAGCTAAACTCTGCAGGGACACCGGCCCTCAGGGCCAAACTCGCTGACCCCTGGACTATAACATACGTTGAATATTTGCATTCAAAAAGTGGATCTTTGAAGTGAACAAAATATTCTTTAGAAGTTAATTACAATAAAAGGAAAATGGTAATTTTAAGAACTTAAAAGCTCTTTGAAGACTGTAAGATTATCTATCTTTGAACCTAAGTGAATGAATCAGTTTTGCAGAGCTGGACAGTCAGTGAAGAAAAATAAAATAAATAAATGTCTAATAAATTTAAAGTAAAAGTACATTTTATCACGTCACCGGACTTTGGCAGGTGTGGCAATGAGTTAGTTTTAAGGCAAAAGTTGATATAGGTAAGACATAAAGTCTCTTATGCTTATCAAGGCTGCATTTATTCGATCAAAAATACAGAAGAAAAAAACAGTAATCTAGTAAAGAATATTAAAGTATAAACCAAAGTAATGTTTTTATTCCTGTGCTGCTAAACTGAATTAATCAGCCATTACTTCAGCATATTAGAATGATTTCTGAAAGATCATGTGACACTTTAGACTGAATTATTATTAGAATTATTAATGTTGGTAACAGTGTGCTGCCACTTTTTATTTATTTTTTCAGGATTCTTTAATGATTTAAATGTTTTTGCTATCACAAATAATTGCTGAATAAAAGTTTTATTTTCTTAAAAAAAAAAAAAAAATTAATAATAATAACAATTTACTGACCCCAAATTGTTGGGTGATTTCTATTTTAAATAAATACTCTTCTTTTTAACTTTTTATTCATCAAAGAAGCATCAGTTTCTAACTCTGATAATAAATCAGCATATGATAATAATATCTGAAGGATCATGTGACACTGAAGAGTAATTCAGCTGCGCATCACAGAAATAAATTAGATTTTATAACATATTTAGATAGAACCAGTTATTCTAAATTGCAATATATTTGCTGCATCTATTATCAAATAAATACAGATTTGCTGAGAATACAAGACTTCCTTCAGAAGCATTTCAAAAGTCCTGCCAACCCCAAATGTTTGTACTGTAACGCACATTTGTTGGGTCTGTCCTGCAGAAGTAAATGAAAAGGTTAATGCTTTAATGTTCCTCTTTTGTTTGTGTCTTTTTGGCCAGTATAGTTCCTTTTTCTTGTCTTCAGTTCCCTTCCTGTTGCCAAGTGGGATAAGAAGTGATCTATTAATAGACTGTTTCTTCATGAAACTGTAAGAGGGAGAACGGCTCAGTGCCAGACATACATGACTAACCCCACTGCAGTACACTGTACACCCACACCTCTCTCAACATCACACACACAACAGAAGCTCAAACAATGATGCCTGCTTTTCTTCTGAGAGGACACCACCAGCGTTTCTTCAGAAAGTGAGTGATATAACAGACGGACATCCTGTGAGTGAGGAAATCCAGCCTCAGTGCTTTGCTCTCTGGCACATGTCTACAGTGTTGAACTACACACACACACACACACACAAATTAGTTTTTTGTGATTTATGGGGTTTCTCCACAGGTGTAATGATGTTTCTACTGTATGTGGTATTGTCCTAAACTGACCCTACACCTAAACCTACCCCTTACAGAAAGTAATAGTATGTTTTTTTAAGCCTTTTGAACTACGGAGACACATTGAAAATGTCCTCATAAATCACCTTCGTATTGTAATACCTATGTCTACCCATGCCGTTATGTCAAACCACATAAACATGCACACAGGGGGCGGAGCTTGCCTATGCAGTATGAGAAAGCAGGTTCGCTGCAAACTGCAAAAATTAAATAAACTCTACTGGAATTTTTTTTATTCTTTTTGGGGACTTTTGGACAGTGTTATTTTAAGATTACTTATATACTACTTTAGTATACATATTTAGATTTTTATATATTTAGATTTTCATATTTTAAGATTTTATCCCCTTATAATTTATTAAATGCTGAATGGCATTTAGTTGTCTCCATGATTTTGAAGTGCATCTGGGTTAGTGCTGGAGGAGAAACACTTCACCTCTCTTGCAGGGTGCGTTGACCTTGTAAAGAGATGCTTTCAGCAACATGTGTTCTTTCAGCTGGGCTTCAAATGAACTGGGTAACCCCACCAACCATCTACAAGTCGAACCATTCAAGGCCACGAACATGTTCGCCTCTTCAGCATCTTTTCAAGTCCAGTAAAAAAATGTGCTAAAGATGGTAGCTGTTTTCTAGCTTGATCAAACTAGTGTGAAACACCAGCAATAAGTCTGCCTGAGAGTGAAACCCCTGCATGCATGTCACAGCCAATCAGAACAAATCTATATCAGTCAAAGACATTATATGGAAGTTCTAAGTGGCCATGTATTATAATTTCCATCTTGTTTTCTCATGATCACGTCTTATTTTTATCGTAATCTCGACATAACAAAAGTTGTTTTCTCGTGATCACGTCTTAATTTTCTTTGCGTATCCGGCATAAGAACACCAGGCAGCATTATCTGCACGCTGCTGAAATTATAGAAATATACTATTTAAAACGTATTTTTGTTGCCTTGTTATAGGCAGCCTAAAAGGTCTACTTCAATAAAACAATTGAAAACAAATTTGTGTTTATTTAATACGTATAAATCCAACAAGAGGTAGCGTACAGTCTTCCCCATCTGAGCTCATTATGCTCACTCCCATGCAAGCCAACCTATTCCTAAAGCCTGGAATTCAACCCAGAAGAACAACGTGATGCCACGCACAGCTTAAATCAACTAAAGATATCATTTAATAATAAATATGTAATTTAAATATAATCAGACTAAAGTATCAAGGCATGTGAAATAAATATGAAAGCAATAAGCTCATTTGTTTTACGTTTCTCAAAAAAAACAAAATAATAATAATAGGCTAAACTATTATTATTGTTATTATTATTATTAAATCTATTTTTGAATCTTCCTTTAAATTAGTTTTTAGTTGAGACCAGAAAAAAAAATCATGATAACAAGGAAACAACACTTGTTATGTCGAGATCACGAGAAAACAAGACGGAAAAAAATTATAAAACATGGCCGCTTAGAACTTCCGTACCATTCGGATGGTTTCATTTAAAATCTAAGGTATTTTTTAAGATTAAAAATTCAAATTAAGATGAAACCAAAGGGCTACAACATTATAATACCATTTTCAGATAGATTAGCTTCAGGTGCATCTATTGAACAATGGATTCAGCTTCAGATCGACAGTTTGGATTTTAATTCTTTTTTCTTTTCTTTTTCTTTTTATATGTAAAAAAAGAAATGCCCTTAATAAATAAATATAAAATAAATAATAAATAAATAAATTGTTACCTTTAAGTTACCTTTTACCTTTTGTTACCTGTTACCTCTGTTACCTTTAAATTAAAGTCATCTATGACCATACAACCATAAAGCATGTTAACTGCAGTGCATAATAAAAAGGCACACAGCTTCAACATGAAGATATAACATCACCAAGCGTTAAGTAGTTCACCTGTACAATATCCTCAGGGTTGCAAATGCACCGGAAAATGTATGGTGTGATGTTGAAATGGCGGATATAATTATCTCTGTTTCTTCATATAGCTCTGGTGTCAATTGCTTGTCGTATAATTTTACCAGAGGGAATGTGAGTAAGCTCATTCTATTCTATTCTATCTACTCTGTTCAGCTGAATGAGCCTACTGTTTTCAGCAGACACCGTCTCTTCGATTTAATTGTTGTCTATCATCAAGAGCGCCTCAGTGAGCAACTCTAGTAACAACAGGAACATGGCCACTCTAAAATATGTAGTTATGAAGACCGATTCCCCATGACATTGGGCTCTTCTTTAAAAGCCTTAACCCCAGCTTAGAGCAATAGTCATTGGGGAGATCGAGTGAGCTGTGGCATGTTTTCAGGTCAACAGAAAGGTCTTGGAATAAAATACTGACCACTAGCTTTACTAATCTTTAACCAGACACTCTGCACTTCGTCTGTAGCGAGTACTTTATGGCTGTGTGTCCTTAAGTTGCTGTCTAGAATGGTATATGAGTTCTCCATGATGATTTTAAGGATGTCTTCAGGGCCCTGCCCATCCATAAAGACATAATTTGGTGTGACCCTGCCAGGTAAATGCCAATGCCAAACACACTTTACATCAAGTCCACTATTTACCTCATCCTGGCTACCGGCTGAAGTTATATTATGAAATGAGAAACAGTATCTGCTTTCCACACAAATCTGAACGAGGGGTGGGGGGAGTTACGTAACAAGCTCTTGATGAGAGGAGGTCATACGAGATTACTCACAACTCTCCAGCTGCATTATGCACGTCTGCACATCCATGGGGAAATTCTTCAAATCCATCGGACATGAGAGCGTCAGAGTCAGTCTAAAAATCGAATGGAAAAAGGCATAGATTGTAAAAAAAATTATACACACACTTCTTGTTCTTGTATGATATGTTTTTTCAAGTCTAAAGAAAATGTGTAAATCTAAAACACAAACAAAAAAGGGAATCAAAGTGGAGGGCTTTGACTATCTGAAGCTGGTGGGATTTCTAAACGGGGCCGCTAAAGCATGAAAGGGAAATGTCTGACAGCCGCAGATTGGCCATGTTTTAATTACACTCCTTCTCCCTCAGGGCACCACGTGGATTTCAGTCAGAGTGAATCCTCTGTCGTCTCACATCTGCGCCGCTTTCCGTCATATCTCCTCAAAAGCCTGACATGATTTACCCCTCACTATTAACTTCAGCACTTCTCTTCTATCCTGTGCTGCCACAGTGATATTGTCTTCCTTGGGCTTCACTGCAGTGATTGATGCTGAATGACGTTGTGTTTATCCTGGCATTTGTTGAAGGGTTAGTTACAGTTTGAAGGTATCACTAATGACTCAAGTTTGCATCAGCTGACGCATTCGATTACTAGGGTGGTGGATTGTTATTGACGTTTTCAGGAGCTAGTTGTTTTCATTGACTGTGACCTTATACCTACTAAAATGTACATGTATACGTTTTAAATGTAAGCCTGGTGTTAACTATTATCTGCTGCTGTTTACTGCAACTATTTTGATTGGTGCTGAATTCTCACCTGATTGAATAGAGGACATTTCCGTTCTTGAATATTCTCAAGAGCTTGTTGTCAGTGGTGACCTCATGAAAGTGAGCTCCCTTCTCGTTGGCGAAGAACAGATCAGGCTTCCAAATGGAGTCTAACATTGAGGGGTCCAGGTCCAGGGAGTCATCTGGGTACTCACTGTATGCTAACCGAGGGTCGTTCCACTGCTGCCGGAGAAATATGTTCACTCTGTAATCCTAAGAATAAATAAACATAATTCAATGCAAATAGCACAGGAAATGTACAACAGGACTCTTTGTCAGTTTTAAATCAGGTATAATGGGTATTTTTATGTACAAGTATGCACATTAAAATAGAAATATCCATCATTGCTTAAATGTATGGTACATTAAAATGCTGTTTGTGATTTATTTTTTTTTTTAGCATATGCAGGGCTCATATTACATTTTCTTGCTAAAAGCTGGTCAAATTAGGCTTTTGGCAACATGGGCAGGTTGGATGACCCTCTTCTGAAAACTAAGCAAAATCCCTCAAGGCCAAAGCAAATATGACCCAGATTTGTGTGGGTGACAAGTTTAAGAAGCATTAATTTAAATAATGAAGGAAGATTTTGGACTTATGTTGTAATAAGGTGTGTACTATCAGCATTATGAGGTCATGGGAGTTTGTCCAACTTTTTCCTTGCCAACAGTTATATAAGGTAAAATTGAAATGCTTTTTGTTTGGCAAAAGTTTATGGCTCCAAAAGGAATCCAATCTTTGGGCATGTAGAGACGCAATCATCCGTGAGACCTGTTCTTGCCTGCTTCAACAAACAGTATGTTTATTTATTTATTTTTTGCAGGAGAAAATTGGTGTGACACATCAGATAAGAAGGAAAAAAAATAAATCAGCATGTATTTCTTTCACCACCGGTTTTACAGACGAGGCTTTAGCCTAGTTCTAGACTAAAATGTAAATCCGAGCTGTTTCAACTTAAAGAAAGTTAACTGTAAAAAAATAAAAATAATAATTTTACACAAAATATATATATATATATATTTTTTTTTTACTGTATTTTTGTGGTATTTTAAATTGTTCACAAATGCTGTAAAATTACAATATCTGTAAATTAACTGCTTGGTTGTTATTTTTTAAGTATTATTCCATTAATGACAAATTACAGTAATTTACATTTTTATACAAAAAAGTTATTGGGTTATTAATACACTACTATTTTTAATAGTAAAGCAAAACTTGTTGTAAAACTTCTTAACAGCAAAATCTGAAACGTAATACAGCTATAGAGATACGTATGAATGATTTTAATTTGGATCTATTCCTTACACAAAGCACAAAATCACATGAATACTGAAGATTTTAATAACAATATAATTTTTTTTGAGAATTTTATTTAATGTTTGTGCATGACGGCATATTAATAAATGTATGTAGCCAATGGTAAACCAAATAAATATTACATCATAATAGTTAAATGATCTCTCTCTCATTTAAAAATACTAAGATTAAATATTTATACAGAGAATAATATATACCATAAAATATAATTTAATTTAATGCAGTCCCTGCTGAAAAATAAAAAATAGAACCTTGCCCAAAACAAAATAGAAAATGTAATGGATTTAATGGTTATAATTAGAATTGTGTTGATTTTAATGGAAACTATAATGGTGTCTATATACTTGTATGTGATGGATTATATCGGTGGGACGTTAAATCCTGGAAAAGAGCCCAAAACACACTACAAAAAGGAACTTTGTAATGGGTTTACTGGAAGAAGTTAATGGTTCATAATGGTATTTTAATGGAAACCATTACAATTTCTGTGATGGTTTATGTTGGGCTTCTATTTATATTTGTGTTTAGCAGGGGTCTGGTTTATTGATTTGCTTAATTTTTAAATTGTTTTATTCTGTTTTACTTGCCATTTAAAAAAAAACAAACATTACATTTAAACAATACCACACTTTATTAACATTTCTGTAATATATTTATTGCAATATTTTATTCCATCATTGCCACACCCAGCTCTGACTGAAAGGGTACAGGTTATTATTGACAGGAGGCCAGCAGTGCCATCTTAAAGCCACATTTGGGCCAGAATCGCTTGCTTGTGTGGGAAGAACCAAAATGTTCATGATAAAAAAATCACTCTGACCTACCTACTGTATATTGTATCTACTTTTGAATAACTAAAAAACAGAAAGTCACTTTCTATGGTGAGAAGTTCAACATTACTTGTCTTATATCACAAACGCTATAAAGTCCTACTGCAGTCAAAGCTTGCAATGTCTACACTATTAAATAAAAGTATGTAGACACATTTGTAATCTTTAATAAAGTTATTTTAATTAAGTTAACTGTAATATTTTTATTTATTTATTTTTCATAGTTGCAATGCTATTTGCTGCCTCTCAGCGTTCCTTTGAGCTGATTGGGTAGTCTGATTGTCACTCAGGAATTTGGCCAATGACAGCGAAGCATTTCCCAGTCAAATTTGAATATACACTTCCGCAGCGGCAGCAGTGTGCAACGCTGCTGCTCGGCTTCAGCCCCATGCACTGTGTCACTAGAGGCTGGCGATGAGGTCGTTAGTGGGGGTTCTCATTACTGGTTTCTTAGTAATGTCATTGTTGACAGCGAATTTGTTTCTTGCCGAAACATTTGGAGGCAACAGACTGAATATTATATAAATATACACTGAGTCCATACATGCAAACAAAAATGAATGAGAAACAGAGAGTACTTTTATTCATTCCGTGCGTTTATCTATGGCTAAAACGCAAACGCCATCATCACTGCTGTAGCTGAAAGGCAAATGATAACATGAACACTATCATCTTCATTCCTATTGGCTGTCCCTCCCGAAAGTCACTCTTCATTTGCATAAAGTTGAGAGATCTTTGTCACTTTGTTGGACACGCCTTCATCCGGTTGCCAGCAGTCGCTGTTGCTCTTGTCAATGGAAATCGTCAGCTCTCCATTGAAATAAATGGTATCCCATCGCTTTGTCGTTGCGTGTAGTGTGAACAGGGCTGAAAATTCTGCGGTCTGCTTTGGTCGCTTCTCTTATAAAGGTTTTTACGTGGTTTATCTGAATGTTAAATTTGTATTTTGAGTGAGCTCGTCTTTGTGAGATGACATTTGAGAGCGAACATGAACACTTCTACCAGCAGCTAACAGACATGAGAAGTGCAAAATGTGAGTACTTTTTATTAATATAGCCTAATCTTTAATAGTTACGTCAAGATACAGTGCATTAAAGTGAGACACGATCATATCCCAATGTACTAATGTTACCACTTACTGTTAGCAGCAGCTGGGCGATATATGACCATGTCACACCGATATTACCACAGTGCGTAACTTAACTGTTTAAAGTTGACAATCTGCCTTAAGAAGCCCTAATAAATGAGGAATAAAACCTCGTTCACACTAGCAGAGACTTTTGCATGTTGCCAAAGGGCTGACGATGAGGTCGCTAGTGGGCGTTCTTAGTACTGGCTGCTTAGTAACATCATTGTTGACAGTTTCTCACCGCTAAATACAAACATTTTGGAGGCAAAAGACTGAAAGTAATGTAAATATACACTGAGTCCTTACATACAAACAAAAATGAATGAGAAACAGAGTATTTTTTTTCATTGCATGCATTTATCTACGGTAAAAACTCAAACGCCGGTCCGTCTGGGTCCAATAAACCATTCAGGCTTGGATTTAACACGGCGAGTACCACCGGTTTGTGCAAGATCTGCGGCTGGATTAAGTCCAGTTCCAGCAGTATTTCAGGCTTGAAAACCTACTTGGAATTCCCGTTGATATCGGCCACCCTTTTCCAGGCCTCATTTTTTTAATTTACTGTATGGCCCTGTATGTTGGCAGGGACATGTCATACAATACTGGACATTTGCTAACGGCAAGAATTAATTTTTCCTTCATCACTGCTGGAGCTGAATGATCACATAAGCACTATCATCTTCTTTCCTATTGGCTGTCGCTCCCGAAAGTCGCTCATTTGCATAAATTTGAGAGATTCTGAACTTTGTCACAATGCTGGACACTCCCAGACAGCCTCTGTAGCTGGAAACCACCAGCTCTCCATTGAAATGATTGTGATCTTTTGTGGAAGTAAGTATTCATGTGTAAACTACTACTATAAATATACTAATATAATTATACATAATAATATAAATCTATTTTTAAAGGAATGTTCACAGTATTTTAGCATTTCCATGTTTTGAATTGGTTTAATACAAAAAAAAAAACAGAATTCTTTTAACATAATCTCTTTTCTTCTCGTTTCTTTCTTTTCCCTGCTAATCCAGCTGATTTTTTTCACTTTGGAGGAGACTCCTTGTGCAAACATCTTCCTGGATTATTGCAATAAATGGCAAAATGAATGTTTGGAAACGTAAACTGATATTATCTACTGAAACACTACAGTAAAAGAATAACTGACTTAAAATAATTTTTTAGCTTCTGAAATTCTAGTGTTCTAATAAGTTTGGACACCACTGTATATTTAGCTCACAGGAGTCAGTAGAATATTAAAATTATGACCTCATCATAAAAAATGACAATCAATTCCTTCTGAGGGCTCTGAAGAAATGTTAATGATGAATTCACTGATAATGGCAGTTTACATCTGAATAGTAAAAGGGCTTTAGAAACAATCTTGTATATCACTTTTATTAAGTTAAAAAGGACTACTTCTTTTAACCTGAATAAAAGCTTTCTTTTTTGTCAAAAATATTTTTTTTTCCCCTCAAAAGCTTCTTTTGACTTAGTAAAGAAAGACATGAAAATCTTTGATTTACATGGGGATGAGTAAATTGTCAGGAAATATTTTTTTTTTTTAATGAAACTTGTCTATTTACTTAAAAAAAAAAAAAAAAACTGAAATGTAAAATTTTAATTTCATATGGCATTTGTACAGATTTTGTCTTCTAAATAAAAGAATTTTCCATCTTGAGCATACTTTGACACTTTATTGATGGTTTTTGATTGTAATGATTTGTAAAATAACTGTATTTCTCTGTAGAACATTTAGTCCTTTATGTTTAGCTTAAACAAATATGAGAAACATTGCTTTAGTCTAAATAATAAATGCAATTATTTTTGCATTTTAAAGTTTTTAAAAAAAAAATTTTATTATTTTTTTTTCAGTTTTAGTTAACGGAAATAACACTGTTGAATATATAAAACCTTGCTAGGATATATTTGTGTAACTAAGAAGGAAGGTATTTTTTTCTTTCTGTCAATTTCATATAGAGACAATACAGACATATTCTTTTAGATTTGCTGTGAGACATTCAAAAACAACAAACCTCTCAAATTTAACTTACAGCTCACATTCCATAAAAGTTCTGTGGATCAAATGACACAGTTTTATATATGCCATAGTATTAAGGATATTTGTCTGGAAGCCTGCATGAAGCTAGCATGAGTAATGAAGTCAGAACCTCAACAAAAAGCTTTGAGACAGATTTACGATAATCTGAAACTAATAAAAGCTGAAATAAATGTTAAAAAATGGATCTGAAGAGAGATTAGAACTGCTAGTTTTTGACAACAATAGTTCTTTTGTTTAGACTTTTAGGAATTTACTATGTATAGTCATACTGAATTTGCCTGAAAGCAACTAAGATGAGCAGCCACTAATAATGAATGGAAGGTGACAGCGCGTGGGTGATATAATTTATTAGGCAGCAAGGCGGATGGTGAACCGGGTGGTTTTCATATCTTCTCTGTGTCTTTCTAAAGCACTCAAACTTCATTAAGAAGGTATGTGCGTCAGAGTGCATGAGTGGTGGGATATGGAGTTTCACATGGGAAACTAGCGTAACACTGTTAGTAGCTAGGCAAACTTCAACTGTTCCAGTTCCCCATTTGTCAACAGCCAAACAACATCTCAAGGCTGAGAACTGTATTTAGAAAGAAACAAAAAAAAATGCCACAGCATTAGTTTTCTGCTCCACTTGCTAAAATATCTAACTGTGGTGGTTTGTTGACAGGAACATAGCAGACGCTCACATATTACAAATCACAGAATTGGCCAACATCTCAGCTGATGAAGCATGGCTTACTTCCATTATAGATGTCACACCACTGCTTTGTCAATCTCTTGGTTGCTTTGTCATCAACTTAGCGGCTAATTCTGTCCTCTGCAATTTCTTCGCGGTCTGAGCTTGACAGAACCCGTGCATCACATCTGTGATTGCTCAACCAACTGCAGGCCTTCAGTGGCTCTATGGCAATCTCCACACATCTGCTGTGTGATTGCCTACTCAAGCGGGACTCACTGGCATTGAGGGGGAATCTGCGCCAGTGCCAACAAGCCAGCGATTAATCACGTCTCCATATGTCTGTGGCTTCTGTAACAGTCAGATAGCCCTGCAGTGCATTCACCTCTTTGGTAGTGACTATTGAAATACTTAACCTGCATGTTGTCAGCATAACCGTTGGCAACTCTATGTTGTCAGCATTTGCCAAAATGAGCTACGTTGAAAAAATCGGTGCCACTTACAAGTAAAATTCAAGTTTTGCACCAGTTCAGACATGCAAAACCATTCTTTAATGTTGAGACTGAATTAAAAACCTAGTTTGGTTGCGTGTTGATTAAATGGCAAATTACATCATTGTAACTCCACTTTATGAAGTCGCAGATAATCATGAGCTTATCATTCTTATCAGTTGGTGTACAGAATAGGGCTGCTCAGATCTTAATATGTCAGGATTTGCAGCACATGGACAGGCAGATGTGTCTGGATTCCCAAAGACTAAAGAATAATTAAACCGTATGTAGATGTGTTCAACAACAATGCCTTAAAATGTTGTTTTGAAACCACAGCTACGTGAGGTTAGACCTTCACAACCTTATAATCAGACAACAGAACAGTGGATTGAAGCAGATGAGTAAGGAAGATAATACGTGAGAAAATGACTCAGGTTTGAAATGTTTTCCTCATGTGCTTAGATGTTTCTGTCCTTTGATTTCCTTTCAATTTAGAGAACAGTTAACAGAATGTGGCATGTGAATGTCAGCTGTCTGGGAAATGAGGATTGTTCAGAATGATGCAGTGTCCTTTGTTCCTGGATGTTAGGATTATCCCATAACCATAATGCTGAGAGAAGGTGATCTCCAAGGGACAGATGGTAAGGGCAGGGAATCAAAGAAGGGTTACTAAAACCCATATGTGACATGGGGAAGCATAGCGAGAATTCCTTTATATGGCTTTTACCCTTTTATTCACCCTTAACCATAGCCTGGACAACAAATCTGAGGGATATTGTATAATACTGCACATATAAACTCTCATAAAATGTACACTGTTTATATAATCAGATGTCCACACTATTCTTTCAAATGCTTATTAGCATACACATTACTAGCAATTCCATATTTCAAATTTAACAACTACCTATACTAACTAGCAGTAATTAAAATTAGATAAGAAATAGACATTAAAATAAAGTATGACCAATTATTATTGACTTCTACATTAAAAATTTGTTTTGTTATTCCTTTAAAATAAAATTTTCATGCTATTAAACAATCATCTGATATTTTTACTTGTCATACAAGGTATGAGTCTACAAGGTCTTTTCTGTCATGTCACTTCTTGTTTTATAGTTTTCTTGTCACTTGGCAACAAAATAGCTTCCTGCATGCTGACGAAAAAAATATTCCTCGGAAATAAAAAGTTTTCATCCAAGAAACCTGTCCATCACAAAAGAGGTGCAAGTCGGAGTTCCTATGATTTCCTATTCGAATCTATTTTGTCCAATAGCTTGATGAATCCAGACAAAGAAATAAATAAAATAGTGCCAGCGAGGCTGATTACATGGAGAAATGTTTCTCAAAACCCAGCTTTACAATGGATCACAAAGAACAGTTGTTGATTTGAGTATATGACAAGAGACTTGTACTCTGCTTGAAGGAAGGAATATTTATGAAGAGAAGTCCACTCAGAGGGAGGAAAAAGCTTTGGCAAAAGCACAGTCTCTTCAGACATAATTACTTCAGAGTGAGTGTGCCATCTCACAGCACATAACTTATTCAGAGCAAGCTGAGGGATGAAGGCGACAAGGCACTCTCCGTGTGTGTGTGGTGAGCATTTGCGTTCACAGACAGCAATATTGGGACACTTGTGCAGATAAGCTAAAAGCGCATCTCCTTATTCCTGTGTGTAGATCTGGGTTGTAATGGGGTATAATCCCAAATGTGTGTTTGTTTGGCTGTCTGCAGAGTAAGATGTAATCAAACATCAAAAAGAAAATAAATAAATAAATAAATAATACGCAACATGCACAGTATTCCACTGCTAAGCACACCTGGAGCCTGTTTCAGTTCAGCCGTGGTGGCATATAATGGACAAACAAGATCCCTGTAGGGATGAACTGCACAAGTAAGAACAATAACTGCTTTCTGCCTCTCACTTACTCGATGCCTGGAGGTTTCAAGATATGGCAACCTGAATACAAGCAACACAGACCCTAGTACATCCAAGGATGGGATGCTTTCTTCTGCATGAACTCTTTTCTGAACCATTCTCCTTTTTTCTTTTCCTGGTGTAATTCATCCCAAGGGTTATTGTTAACCCACACTGTTGTTTCTAGCTCATCTTCCATATATATAAATATAGCAAAAATATTAGAAATAAAAATCTACTGTGATTTTAACGCTCTGTTTAAATAGGTGGGTCTGTTTTAAAGTAGGTATTGCATGTGAAAGTCCTGAAGTTGATAATGTTGATCATAACGATATATTTTGATCTTCTCCCATTGCATGAAAGGTTAAAGCATTGATCATTGTAGCCAATCACAGTAATGAGAATGCTCATTATAATAATGCAGTGCAAATACAATGTCAAAAAGACATTCATTGAGCATCATTGATGGTAACACATTTTTGTGAGAGTGCAGAATTATTATTTTTGCCCACTTTCTGTTTATAATTTAATCACCATTGAAATAACAGTTGATTTCCATTCTACTAAGAGGAATAGTGTGAAGTTAACCTTTTAGTTACAGGCTTAATTTACTGGTGCATAAACAACAATAAATGAATGTCTGATTAAACATGAACCTTATATTCACTGATCACAGATTAGGCTTTAGAACTAATGCCCTTTGTGGCATTTTTGCCAGTTCCATATCTTTTTGTAAATTAGAGACAGAAGATACTGGAGCAAAACAGTTTATTTCTTTAAATAATGTAAACAGAAGATTTAGTGAAATGAATTAAGCTTACTGCAACTGCTTTTTAGCAAACATGAAGACAAAATGACAATATAGGTCACTGAGAGCTCAAGTTAGTTGCAGACTTCAAAGTGCCCCTATTAAGCCTTTTCAAATATGATCTTTCATTGCAGTGTGTCATGTAGCTGTATGTGAACATAAACTATCTGCATAGTTGTGACGCCGAAATGTTACACGATAAATGTTACAATAAAAAGTTATTGTCTATCAAAAAAAAAAAAGAGTCGACTAACATTCGCCTAAACGAGTCGTCAGCAATTCAAATCTCTTTCTGTTAGGGCCACACATCACTAAGTAACATATTTGCATAATGTCCGCCCACTTTCTACGTCACAAACAACTTGCCCGTCCACAAACAGTACAAATGTGGATTACATCATGTCAAGAAGACGCCATACCCTGCGCTGGCGTTCAGTTATGGCAATGGGCATTTTCGTTTTCCTACACACACTGTAGCGGTAGACCAATTATAAAGGACTGCGC
This sequence comes from Enteromius thamalakanensis, assembly GCA_032357475.1. Lineage (NCBI taxonomy): Eukaryota > Metazoa > Chordata > Actinopteri > Cypriniformes > Cyprinidae > Enteromius > Enteromius thamalakanensis. The sequence continues at coordinate 16,628,327 of JAUCMT010000001.1, forward strand.
CAATCATAGCAGCGAGGGCTCACGGAAAGAAAGGGGTTTAGACAGACTGATGCTTCAAACTGATTCACACGAATGGGTTATGATTCAGAAATGGGGTAAAATTAAATCTATTTTTGGAGAAAAGTATGCAAGGTCAAAAAACACATGTAAACCTGTTTTAAGAGACTCATAAAGCAATATTAGCAACCTTAAAAAAAGCAAAATAGGGGCACTTTAAGGCTGACATGAAAGATGAAAGGGGTCTGAAGGGGTCCAAAGGCTCTAAAAGCCCTCACAACTTTGTCTCACAAAATGACTTCCTAGAAGCCTGGTGACAGAAGCAAGTTTGCACCCCTTGCATGACTTTCAGCTGCTGGACTTCCTAACAGTCTTTCTCAAAATCAAGATTTAGATATAATATGACATGCACACCAGCAGAAATGCTCCCTACACTATATTGAGTGTGTATTATGTACTGTTTTCATTCATTCTAAACTGTGAATTTTAATGACAGACTATTAGTGCATTAATTGCACCCTGTGGAAACAATCAACACAGTGCTAATATAACAACTAAGACTTACATTGGGTAAACACTGCCATGGGGAATTTGTACATGAAAATGCATGCATCATTGCTTGATTAGTAATACATACCATAGTTGTCTCTGCAATAGAGCCAAAACTGTTGATGAAAATGTTGCATGTTACATTCACAGGAGGACCTGTGGAGAGAAGAGTGAAATCAGTCACAATACAGTACTACTAGACGTACTGGTTTATACTTATGTGAGTATGCATGAGCTATTTAATAATTGTCCGCTTTAAAATAACTATTGTCTTTTTCAAAATTAAAATAGGTTTATTAATAGAGGAGAAAAAGTTAGGAAATTTGGGTGTTTTGATTTAGTTATTGATGTCTACGATGAACTTAGTACATAAATGTATTGCTTTATTATACATCTGTTTGTAACACACCTTTACACCAGTTTTTTTTTTCTCTTTTCTTTTTTTTTTGTTGATTTTCAAACTCCCTTTACTTGACATTTGTGAAATAGTGGCTTCTGTAAATGAGCTTCTGAGGGGAAGTCCTTTGCCAGCTTAATAATTTAAGATAGCTCAGGCTGATTTATAGTTTGAGATGGTTTTGGTTCAGGGCCATCCTGTAACAGCATAATGAATGAATGTTTTCAGGGTCATAGCAGAAAAGTTTAGAGGCAGTTGGAACCAGGGAATGTGCAGCATTATTACATATTCATTTCATAGCATGAAACAGAATATAAAGTCACATCTGCATTAGCTTTGTACCATATAAAATCTGAATCTTATAAACACCAATGATCACTGTAACAAAAGGTTTTAAATACATTAAATCCAAAACAGAAAGCGGTGGTAATTAACCATTAAAGCACAGCACAGTGTATTCCTTCAAGGAGAAGCAGAGTAAAAGGTAAGAAGAAAGAGCTTGTTAGTACTACCTTTAAAGTTGGGCCTAATTCTGGCATCGTAACCTGAGGTTCTTCCCATGAGCTTGTCAAGGAAGTCAGAGGGTGACGATGCTTTTTCACCTTGAGGGTTTTCTGGCTTTTTTGATGCTACCAAACTGAGGAATAAAAAGAGAGAGAGAAAATAGGGCAGATTTTAGTAAATCAGCCACGACAGTCACCAATGCTACAAATGTAAGAGGCAATACTCATGTCATCTGACATCACTGTTTTTCACTTTAACATATTCAAGGGGAGAATACAGATATATTTAGGTATTTGTGTTCAGATTTAAAACAGATGTCAATGCATGAGATTTACCGAATAACTTTAATGCTACCAATATAATACCCAGCAGAAGAGACATTGATATTATAAGAGTAGTATATAATGCATCACAATATGATTTCATATTGAAATGCTGTACAGTACATGTTATAAACTTCTCTGTGCTGACCTATTGCATTTAATGACCATGCATGGCTAATTATGCAACATAAGCAGTTGGAGTGCAAGTAATGTTGTTGAACTCCCTAGAGAAAACCTCATATCGTGATACACAAAGGGAGTGCTGCCATATTTCCCTTTAGTAATGACTGAAAGACAATGATTTTGTCAGGCATTATTTCTCTTGATAAGGAGTAAAAGGAAGTTCTGTTGGCAAAGGCAGATAAGGGATAATTTATGTCTTGATTATTAGCCCAGTGTTGAGAGGTGCTACAGTATTCTTTGTGCTTACCGTTTATGTGTATATGTTGGATTTTTTTCAGAAAGAAGTTCACATAAGGCATGCAGTGATAGTCCATGGTTAGGTCTAAGGAAAATACCTACAAATGCTTGCAGGTGAATCAGATTTTAAGCAGGCTGTGGGAAGGACACTTCATTGATCTGTTTGGTTTAATGAAAACACAAGGTGTATTTTCAAGAATTTGTGGACATGACATTTCATTGATTTTTTTTTCTTTGCCTTAAATTAATCAGGAGTGAGATTTTCACATAAAAGGCGGATAAAGTTGTGGACAAGACTTTAAACCTTTAAGCGTTCTTGTTTTTGATCATAGATTGTTGCATAAGGATAATGCATAAAATCACAAAAAATACTTGATGTTTTGTTTTCATATTTTTATGTATTTGGAAAGAGTTAAAGTACAAATTTGCCCACTTTAGTACAATGTTATAAAGCCCCCTTTAAGCACATTGCTGAAGGGACAAGAATCTTTTGTTTACCTAAATGTTAAATTTATTGTTTCTTGGTGGTTGCAATGCAATGAGCCATATTCCTTTATACTCCTTCTATTTCCTGCCCAGTGTATGCCTACCCAGTTTCTGCTGGGGATATTAATCATAAAATTCGATGCGGTAAAATAAATGTAAAAACTCTGAGTGTAATGCAGTTATAAAAATATATTATTTATTGTAAAATATTATTATTAATAATAAAAATGTCTAAAAAATGTAAAGATCTTTTTAAGAATGAATAGAACCCATATAACATTCATGAATTTATTCATGAAGTGTACTTCAGTGTGTGGGTGTTAATGTCAGTGCGCTGAACTGTGCGTGAACCATGATCTGGCTTCATATATTGTGTAATCTGTGACCTTTTAGCCAGTCGTGTATCAAGTAATGCGACAAGATTGTATCTACAGAAATGCTTGTTTCTGGCTACTGAAGCACTCATTAAGTTTCTGATGAACATAGGTCAGAGGTTGGCGGTAAGATTACTGTAGGATTAAAAACATGCAAAATTACTGACACTCGCTGCTCCATCTCACAATCCCACAATCATCTTGTGAGATGAGCACACAAACACACACACATCCATCCACACACATTCACAACTCAGAGGCTGCTTTGCTCAGCACAGATCAGCTTTGCTCACCGCTTTTGACACTGACATTCATCTGAGCGCTTTGTTGCAAGTTATTCACTGCCGGTTTCCTCTTCTTATTATTTTTCTGTGGCTTTGAGTTGTGTTGTTTCAAATCTTTGAGACTAAGTAAAACTAGACCAGTTTAGAACAAAGCAGAAGTGTATGAACTTGAAGGGGAGTCTAGTGTTTATTTGCTATCTGTCTTTATTATAAAATCAACTGTAGAGAAAAATCATAGTCCGTGGTCAACAAAGAAGACCACCCTTGACATCTTTCCACATCTGGGGTCAATGTTCTAGATTTTGTTAAACAATTTTTTATTTGCACTACAAAAAATTATTTTTTTACTCCATCGGAAACTAAAATGTTTACTTGTTTGATCCTCACTAGAGAAGTGAATTTTAAAAACCAAAGCCTGTGACACATTTCAACAAGGTTGTTGATAATGTTCAAAACTAAATGCCATGACCGTAATTATTTAAATCCTGTCCAACAAAGACAGCTAATCAGCCGTCTAACCACACTCTCAGAAAAGAACAAAAGCGGTCACTGGGGGGTACCTTTTCAAAAATGACACTTTTGTACCTATTAGATTAGATTCTAATATGTACGCTTTAGGTATTAATATGTACCTTTAAGGTACCAAAATGGACCCTTCAGGTACCAACATGTACCTTTTGAAAAGGTACCGCCCCAGTGACAGCTTTTGTACCTTTTTATTTTTAAGCGTGCATGTTGGACATGCAGAAGAATCTGGGAATTTCAGTAGGACACAAACAATTTTTGAAGACTAAGTGACCAATATGATTAACGTTCAGAATTGTAAGCAAGCCTCACTTTGTTTACATTTTGTTTGTCTGCAGCCTGGTTTTTGGTCTGCAACCCTTTTTGAATGACAAAAACAGCTTACTGCCACCTGCTGGTATGCATCTTATTTCCTCTCATGCAGCTTCAGAACCTCAATTGTAATTGGCCGCTGGCTATATGTTCGCGGTTTGTTCAAGCGCAAACTTTTTGGCCCAGACACAGGCACCAACACAGTCAACTTTAGTTGCCACTAGTTGTGGAATGGCCTTAACCAATACTGATGTTGCTTCTGAAAGTGACAGCAAGTTCTGCATCTATGTAAAAGCCTCTGGCTATGAGCATTGTATCTAGGTCTTCTTGACTATGCAGAATTGTGAAGTCAAGAGTGCACATCCCACCTTTGCTCCCAGGTGCTGTAGGTAAACTGCAAACTCCAATTACCAACATTCTTCTCAGCAGAAAGAACCAAGCTTTCAGCAGCATCGCTCTTTCTCTTTCTCCGCCTGAAACCCTGGTCTCGGCAAAAACATCCCTATCAGAGAAAGCCATCAGCCATGGATTTTCTTTTGCAACCCCTTGAAGGAGTCACCTCTGGGTCTAAGTGTCTAACTGGTTTCCAGCAGTCCTGGATATATTGTCCTTGACACTTCACATTCCCTCCCACCAATACCAACAGAGGCCTTAAGACAGTTACCATGGAAACCACAGGCCAATGGACCATCAGTGGTGGTCAACAGAGCGAAGCAGTCACAGAGGATGCTCATGTTGGAGCCGATCGAAGAGGATTGAGGGGATGGCGTGAATGTCCATGTGTGGAGGCAGAAAACTGACATCCGCAGATTGCATTCTACCTCAGTGCACTGACAAATCAGTGACAGAAATAACATATGGTTAAAATGAACAGTTAACAGTTCACGCACAGGCCATCTTTCTCTCACATGCACACACACACAAACACACTCTATGGTGTCTTCTGTTGTATATATTAAAAATTTCAAATGGTAAAAAATGGGAAGATCTGTTATCACTAATATCACACCTCTGAAAAAGGCTCTCAACAAATAGGACTTGAGAACCAGAATAAACAGTTGTATAACATTTTATAGATATATGACTTTCTACTCTACCACTTGCATTATTACACAACATTTTTTTTTGTTGTTGTTTGTTTTTGTTGACGTTTTTTGCCTTTATTTGATAGGATAGATCAACGTTGACAGGAAGTGAAGGGGTAGAGAGATAGTTGACGGGATTGGCAAAGGTCCGCGAGCTTGGACTCGAACTCGTGAGACCCGAAGCGCAACGCCGCTAAATGTCAGCGCACTGCCCGCAAGGCCATCGCCGCCGATTACAGAACATTTTAAAGCTAAAAACTTTTAAAGCTTTGGTGCTTTTACATTTAGAAAAAAAAAATTGACAATTGACAATAATTCTGGCATCAATGCATGGCATAATGATGCCCATATATTTCATGACTTCCCATGCATTTAATTACATTATATAATGTTGATGTACTGGTCTACCTCTTATCCTGTCTCAATTTCCTAACTTTTTTCATGAAAAGTGAGGTCTAGGGTAGGGGTGGAACGATGCGTGTAACCGTATTTAACCGTTCGGAATGAGGCTTTCGGTTTGGTACGCATACGAACCGAACAATTCAGTAAAAAAAAAAATAAAAGAGAGAGAATAAACTGTGTAAAATATAATGTTTTCAATGCTACGCTCAACAAGGCAGCACAAACGACGGAACAGGAAACCTGCTGTCTGCTCCTCCCACCCCCAAACATACGAGAACTAGCTACTACTACAACTAACACATTACAAACATTCAGGTAACGTTAGGCGTTTCCCTTTGTCATTTCAATCCAGCTGTTTAACCAGAGCTGCATCTTTCTGCTAAAATAATGTTTTTATTTGCGTTAACGATACTTTAGCCATTAAATGTAACATAAGGGTACATTCACGAAGCGTCTAAAAACGAGTGGAAGTTTTAATGAATCAATAAATACCATCCAAGGCTGACTTTTCCAGAACAAATCTTTATTTGCTGCTAATAAGAAACCCCAGAAGAGATATGTGAAGTATAACTCTATTGTTGTTCAAAGTAAAAGTAAAGGGTGGTAAAACAAGGTCATATTATGTTAGTTTTAATAAATAAAAATGTGGAAAAAAAAAATCGTATGCGGTATCGAAAACATACCTAAACGGGACACTGTATCGCATCGAAGCGAACCGTGATTTTTGTGAACCGTTCCACCCCTAGTTTAGGGGCTATGTAACTACTATGTAATTTTCAAAAAGGTTAGTCCACAGTAAATTGTATAACCGTCCATAACATTGCTGAGAAACAGCACGAAGACATGACAAAAGGGTTAACTTTAACAAACTGGCCGACCTGTATGCTCACGCCAAGTATGGACGATCTGACAGGATTGTTACCGTGAGTCAAATCACATCTAACATGTATAGTAGAGACTAATCAGACCACAATTTTTAACAGACATGTTATTTTTCCAGCTACAATCACAACATGTCATACAATTACACATGACTGTATATGAATCCTCAGTTTGTTGTTTTATTTCATAAACAGCATAGGTGTGAGATGCAATAAAACGTAAGACACATAACATCAAAAAACAATAAATTATTAAACCTTTTCTGATAAGATGTTTGCAAACGTAAGAATTTTTGACGATTGTTTCTGTCCAGTCCACTCGTTTAACCACAGCTGTCACTGTTTTTTTTTTTTTTTGGTCTGGTAGTGACATCAGGTATACGATAATATTTCTAATTTAAAGCTGTATTATGTAGATTTTGGCAGTCAACGTCACAGCAAGATGATATTTTTATGTAGCTGAAACTGAGCTGCTTTGAATAGGGAAACTAAAGGCCAATCAGAAGAGAGGCTGTTTTTGGCTGTAAAAATATATTGAGAAGCCTTTTGTTAAATTATACTGCAAATATGTATTCTTATAACATCAACGCCTAAGAAAAATCTCCAGAAAAGTGTTCAATATGGGTTGAATATATAATATTTTTTTTAGTGTACATTTGACTATATGTGAGAGTGCTGTATTAATTGATGATCTTTGCTTTCAAACTTTCACTAATGATGAGTAAGATGGCTAGTTTCATAGCATCAGAATATGACAGACTTTTGAAATAATGGTTAAAAAAATGTTAAAAGAAAGTTCAGAATGACAGCTAAATAGAGAGAAGCACAAGGCAGTACTTCAGATGGATTAGAAGAGGAAAGGGCAAGGAACTGCATATTTGAGGAGAGGGAAAGAATGAAAGAGACAGATTGAAGGAGCATATCAATGATAGATTGAAACAGGATGGCTAAGACAATTAACTAAAAACATCAGCCGGCAGTTCAGTCATTATAAGAGAAGAGTTATAGCTTCACCTTTACAGTGTGACAGCTCTGACTTAATCAAAACACTTACAATTCACACTCGGTTCACTTCACATTCAGTCTAAGTCAAGAATAAATGCCAGCAGACACCCTATGCTCACACGCAACATTTATCCACATAGACTGTATCTGAAATATGTCCATTGCTTATTGATAATCTTGTTAATACCTTGATATTGTTCACTTAAACAATTTACTGCAGAATGATAAAATTGCTCTCAATGCTTATTCACAACACGCATGCAACAGCATCTATACTTGAATATTAATTATTCACAACAAATGTATACAGTATATGTATTTAATAATTGTAATGACTTTTAACTAAATTTTTCACTACAGGCTAAGCAATGGTAAATGAATACTTTTTTTTTTTTTTTTTTTTTTTTTATAGGATTCTGATTTTATTTTGACCAGCTGATTTTAGCTTTAGAGGACCATGCATCGTAACAGCTAACAACTCATTGCAGCAAATCTTCCATCTCATTATGCCTAGGAAGTCTGTGAAATACACTCAGTCAGTATGAGGAGAGTATAGCTGCAGTTTTGTTGTCACCCCCTGTAGGCTTTAGTCTCATTGGGTTGTCATTGCTGTGGGACAAACAACCCTCTCCCCCATCCCTCGTCTGCCTGCCTTAACGTGAATCCAGCTAAACTGCTGGATCGGTGTGACCTGTCCTGTCAGCATGGTGTTCGCTGTGTTGTCTTGCTCTGCTAATGCGAGGAGGCTGGACGCAATCTGGCTCCTTTGTTTTCTAGTGGTTCACCTTCTGTGAACGTTGCCCACTGTCATTTCAGTGTTACATACTGTGTGAGATGCTGATAGAACTTGTGTTGTTTAGCTCATGGGCAGCATTAAGCCTGAGGTGAGCTGGACTTGTTATTGTGCCTTTCTTTATTAGGTGCTAGTAAGATTTTATTGTCAGTGAGTAATGGAGTTAATGTGTACGGGAATGTGTTGCCACCCTGTCCCACATGATTTCACTCTGTAATGGTAAGCTTTTGTTTGTCATTTAGCATTATTGATATTACTGTGACAGATGCTATTCATCTGTATAAAAGTCCAGTGGCATCAGCCAGCTGCACTAATACCTTAGAGAGTGATACCACTGACTGATTCCATAGAAAACAAATAAACAAATATTGAATTTAATGGGATTTGATTTTTCTGTTTTAAACTGATTTCAGCATTTGTAATAAAAATGGTTTATATGGCTGTTGTCAACAAAAGATAAGCTTGTGGCTTTCCTCCAAATATAAAAGTTCTGTACAAACAGCCATACATACAGTATTAGTATAGTAATTTTTCAGCTTTTCTGTAATTATTCTTTTTTTTTATTATTAGTAATAGTGCAGACTTTTTTATTAGTAATAGTTCAGACTTATTTGTTTAATTGTATAGAACAACAATATGAATATATTTCTTTATTGATCTGTTAATTTTTTTGTATATAGAATATATAATATATATAATAGAAATTTAAATAATAGCTTTCCTTTGCTGATAACACACACACACACACACACAAATTCTTTTATTTTGGTAGCTACCAGCAAGAGAGTATGCAGCCAGATGCATACTATAAATGAACAAAATGTGTGAATGTTATTTTTCTCAAGACAAAAAGGCTTTTCAATTCTGTTTGCAATTTATGCTTTAAATACATGTCTTCACGTTCCAATTTGTGGCCAAAAAAGTACTTTCTCAAACCATGTTTGGATACTCACTGCCAGTGTTACAGATGGTGGGATAAGTAACTTTACCTATTTGAGATATACAAGTCATAAAATGTCATTAAAATGTAACAAAAATTAAATCCATAAAATTATCCCATAATGGAAACCCATATAGGCTTCTATATAGAACTCTTTTCCTGGCTACGAAGAACCCTAAATGGTTCTTTTGATTGAAAAGGGTTCTAAATAGAACATTTTCTTCTAAAAGCCCATTAATGAATTGTGCTGAATATATTGTACATTGTATTGATTTTCTGACAGCTCCTAGTAGCAATGCTATCATTGTGAATGCCTGAAAGGCTATGTCCATCCTGTATCAAATGAACTGTTATTTTCTTTCTTTAGAATTAAGTCACATTTAAAGTGTAAAATATTCATTTAGAAAAGCATTTTTTCCAGAGGGAGATACACATGAGGAATGGTGCTTGTCCAACATTACTCTTTAATGGAACAGCAGAATCCTAGTCTGCCACTGGTAACTGATTTCCAAAATTCCTTTGAGATACAAGCACTCTGCTTTGTCAACCGACTGGTTGACATTTTTGGTCAATTGGATCGAGACTGGAAACGGTCAGAGGCTCTCCCATCCCCCCATTGTTCTTTGAAATTAGACATGCAAACCCTTGCCAAAATAAATTAAAAGGGGTGCTGATGTGTGTCTGTGTGTGGTCAGCCACAAAATTTGTAGATAACTGCCATTTGGATGAAATGGTTTCCCTTGCTTGAAGACAATATACAATAGTATTTTGTCATTATAGCTGAGCAAATTACAATTCTAGCAAACACAAACAGAAAACTTTCTAACCACTATGCTGGAGGTCAGCATAGCTGCCAATTGTAACAATTATGTTGAGCACAGTCACAATAGTCTTTCTTTGTTGTATTCATAGAATCCAGATTATTTTGCAACGGCTGTTTTTGCATATAAAGTGGGAAATGTGTTCTCTTCCTACCATAAATTACATTCATCTAACTTATAGATGAAAACTTGAATACACAGCCCTGCTAAAAACATTGCAAATTGTTTTTCAAGATGCAAATAAACAGGGTACATTCATGGGTAAAAAAAATGAAGCAGAAATCAAAGCACATGGATTCAGACAATGATCTGAAGACATGATGGCCTGAGGGCTTCCAGCAGTAACTGGAGCAGATGGAAGTTCAAATAAATACAAAGCCTTTATTTCTAAAAATTAAAAACACCTCTTGTTCATTCAGTTATCAGTGTACTCATCTCTGACTCACTTCAGACCCAAGTCTATTTGTCTTGTGTTATACCAAAAGCTTGGGGTTGGCATTCTCCTATGCTCACCAGGACTACACTGATTTGAAAAAAAAGCTATATAATGATATGTATGTATAAACATAGATTAAAAAAAACAAAAAAACAATAGTATTTATTTAAAATGTAAATTATATATATATATATGTTAATTTTTAATTTAAATTTATTCGTTTAGCAGACACTTTTCTTCCAAAGCACTTACAAATGTTTACAATGGAAGCAATCAAATAAAAAAATAGATCAATGATGCGCAAGTGCTAACAAGTCTTATTTACGTAGTAACGTAGTAAACATAGCAAGGATTTTTTTTAATTATATAATAAAAAGAAAACAGAATAATAAAAAAAAGAATAGAGTAAGCTACAGAAATCTTTTTGTTTTGTTTTTGTTAATTCCATAAGAACTAAAAAAGAAAAAAAATCGATAGAATAGAATAATAATAGAGAATCTAGTGTTAATGGAAGTCTAAAAGTATATATATATTTAAATAGCATTAGAATAGAGATTGTAAGAGTTAGAGAATCAATTAAAGATAGACGTGTTTTCAGCTGCTCTGATAGAATAGAAAAGTTCTTTAAAATAAAAAAATAAACAATTAAATCTCACTGACCCCAAACCTTTGAACGTTAGTCCGTACCTGTTTATGAACATAGAGGTTTTGGAAACCACTACAAATTCCTTCTGTGTTCTTTAGCCTCTAGTATTCTACATTCCTTTTGTTCACTGTATCTGGTTTATAGGTATCTGTCAAAACAGGGCCTTTCTTCTTGTAACAGAGACAGAGCATTATTTTACCCTCCCCCACTTTTGGTCTCTAACTATAATGAATGTAACATGAAGGTGCTTCCAAGACGCTCCCCTGGAGCCAGTGCCGAGAGGCATGTGAGGGCAGAGATTATCAATTTAATCAGGGATCAGATGATTCTCTGGTGTCCATCACAAACACTGAATATAATTCCAGTCAGGCAGAACATGATCTCTAGACTAAGCAACGGGAGAGTGGACAGTTCGCTGGTGACTATCAGTGTTGGAGTGCAACAACCTACTGAAGCTCTGTCTGTCTGTCTATCGATCTATCTATCTACCTACCTATCTGTTAACCTCATTTCTCATTCAGAGTCTGTAATTAAATCCTAAATTCTTATCATATGGCTATATACTGACTCTTTAAATAACTTTAATTTAGCTAGCTACTTTAAATAATGATGAGTAGCTTGTAGCTTGGCACACTACGGTTTCAAAGCAGCTGCCAAATTTAGAAGACTGTCCTATTTTTCCCAGAGCCACCCTGTGGAGTCTGGGTTTATTGTAATATGAAAAATCCTGGTTTTACTGCTAAACAGGTGTGAAAGCTCCCTTCAGCGTTTTTCCTCTGGGAGCTTCTCAGCGGGAGAGATCTACTGGATGCTATCAGCCAGAATCCAAACGCTACATATCTGATTACGTGACTTTCTCTTTTTACCCAGTACAGACATGGCAATTGTTAAGATGTAACACTTAACTTGTGCCAAAGAGAAGTTGACAGTGAAGGTTTTTTGTGCTTCTGTGTTTTTCTTCCAGATGACTAACTCGGTCCAAACCAGTTGTCTAGCTTATCATTTTGGGATCAAGCGCTAATACAAAAGATGATTCTCGATAGGCTTTCAGTCTCTAACCGAAAAGAACTGAAACTTTGTTGTTTAGAAAAGAAAAGTCCATGCATGGCTGTTATTAAAGTTTAAACACTGCTTCTGAGTAATTGCATACACTCTTCACTTCTCGATGTACTTTATTTTTACACTGCTAACTGAGATGACCAGAGTTTCATTATCCTCCATATTTCATGTAGGGTCCTCGTTTTCTTTTCAGTCAGACAGCTAATAGGCTGACTGCATAAATCACTGGCTTTCCAGACCACTGCATTTTCCTTTGCCTGATGTATGCTATGAGGTATAGCTGATACAATGTCTGCAACAGTCACTATATTGACAAGGTCTCTGTGACCCGACCTCTAGATCGTTGCCCTTAGCTGCCCTTCCAGCAGTGTTCAACTAGTATCATAAAATTCCGGCCACGGACTTGGAGATCTGAAAAGACTGCTGGTGACATTTATGAGATGCATTGAGAACAAAGAGAGAGATGAGTTCAGATATACCTGCTGAATAAATATTTTTCTCTTCTATCAAAACCTTCAGAGCGCGCTCCTGACATAAAGGCATCTATGAACAAAATGTTAGAGGTTGGCAAGTATTGCCTCCTAAGATACCTTCTGTTAGACAAATTCAGGCCGCATTTGCATTTATTATTTACTGAGAATGTAGTTCAAATAATTTGATCAATACTAAAAAGAATGTTTAAAAACTATTAGATTATTATAAAGATTTACTATATATTGTTTCCCTCCAGTGAAGGAGCTTACTTAGTTGTAGAACAACAACATGGTCTCTGTGGTTATATAGCCTACACAAACCTACATTACACTGCATACACACTCATTTAATACTCTGTTACTATCACTGCTTAGAAAACATCACAATAATTATTACAGTTTGAGCGCTCATTGTGACAGCACCCATTCACTCCAGAAGATCTACTGGTGATTTCTCCAAATATGTTTCAGGAAATGTTCACTTTTGAATATATATCCTTAGTAAGAATAATTCATGTTAAGAATGATTTGCAAAATTCATCCTCTTTAACTACTTAATAATATAATGAACAATGCATAACTCTAATTTAATTATTAGCATAACTCTAATCTATTATTATATGCTGTTTGTTTATAAAAAAGGATTTGTTCCTCCTGCATCTGAAACTACTTAAAATCACAGTTATTTGTGTTTGTCGGGTCTTTCTAACAAAGGGCCTCACAGGCCTTTATTAACAAATCATAATAAAAATGTGCTCTGTCAAATTGCTATTTAAATTTAACCATAGCGATGTTGCCAAAAATATGTTGGGCTTGACTGTATATCAGGACAGCTACAGTGGCTCAGACTCTAATCTGCTCAGGCTGCTGTAGATACATACACAATTCACCATTCACTGTATGTGGATTTGGCTTCAGCTTCTCATAGCATTGCATCACCGCAGCGCAAGATTTCAAAACGTGTCCCTGAAATTGCACAGCGGTCTTCAAACCTACAGCATGTTCCCGAGCCAAGAATAGCTTTTATAAAATTAACACACTTCTGTACTTTTAGGTTTTCGATCGTTCTTACAAGATACACTTCACTCAGGTTAGTCTGTGTATTGTCAGGCCAAGTGGAAACAGAAAACAAGTTAAGTAGACAGCAAAGAGCTCTTCTGCAAGCCCAGCTGAGAGGTATTTTTATTGACTGAGTGGATGCAGCTTTACTAAGCATGAGCTGAGAAAAACAGGAACTTGCACTCCACAGTATTTGACAGCAGTGACACTGATGTCTGACAGAGGTTTGTGCTTCACGCATCAACTGTCACACAGACAGCCTAAATGTCACAGTTACAGCTTATTTCCGCCACTATATGCACACCATGACCAGCGCGCATAACTCAGGTAATATATCACATCCTGGAAGCTGTTTTGGTTGTGCTTCACCACCAATTCTTTACTTAGTACTGACATATTTTATATAGTT
>JAUCMT010000001.1:16650182-16667312 GCA_032357475.1 Enteromius thamalakanensis
TGCGTACACCCATAGAAAACAATGTGTTCGAATTTTAAAGACATGGCGCGACACGGCGCTTCGCTGCGCTTCTCGTCCAGTGTGCAACCCCCTTTACTGTCATGGAGAGAGGTGTGTAGGGGAGTGACTTTTTTATATTGCCCCTCAATTGTTACTCGTTACCCAAATGTTTTGTAGTAAATGTGAGTCTGACTATTAACTGCTCTCTTTTTTAACTGTGAGCACCCGCCCTGTTAAACGAGTCTGCACGGCCCTGTTAAATATGCATTAGCATTACATTTTCTTTTTAAATATTGTTTTTATTACATCATAGGACACATTGCTACAGTTTGTCAACTACCCATATGCATATATGTATGTGTATGAACACATGCATACATATATGTGTGTGTGTGTGTACATATATATGTTTGTTTGCAAAATCACATTTGGAACACTTATGATCTGTATTCAAAATTAAATAAATAAAAAGAAATGGGGTCTGTTTTTAATAAATAATACCCCCTTTCAGATTTGATTGTGTTTAGTGTATTGCGAAATGGATTTGTATTTAAACTTTGTGGGTAACGATACCCTCATTGCAGTCCAACTGTATCAGTAAGCAATGACGAAACTAAGCGCAATGTAACTCGTGAGTCATACATGATGGCACATGCTAGAACACATGCTGATTCCCTTGATGCCGGAACGTGCCAGTCCAATCTGGCAGAGGGGCCCTATGTTGTATTTAGGTATATAGGCCTAATGTGGTGTGCTAGTTCCTGTTTTTGATTTACCCATGAAATCATTGTTGTGTTATAGTGAGTGACAGTATCTGGCATGGGCTGCCGTAGGCAGGGTCTATGGCACAGCTGAGACCGCGTGCATCTGCGCTGTGTGTGTGTGCATGTGTGCACCCAATTCTATTTATTGTGCCACGTTGACCCTGTTCCCAGCTTTTTTTGCCATTTCTCTGGAATCGGGTGATAAGCTCAAACGCTCTCTGCTGCCAAAGTGTGGCATTAGAGAGCTTGGGTCTGCTTTTTTACTTTTCATTCATCCTCTTCTTTAAAAGTTACTCTTATGTGCTTTAACAAACAATAAAGACTATGGCTAAATAACTATAGTTGTCTCTTGATTCACTATAAATTACTCGTTATTTGGCCACTCATTGTTAAAGCTTTATAATAAAGTGTTCCCATTCTTTGATGTTCATTTTTCTTCATCTAGATTTGGAGAAATGTTGTATTACATCACTTGCTCGCCAATGGATTATATGTATTATAGTTATAGATTTTAAATGCATCATTTTATTAGTGGCAGATCAGCCCGTTGATTGATTGCAGCTGAAGAGTGAGCAGGCAGGCACTGTGTGGGTGGGTGAAGGGCAGATGGATGAGAAGGGCACTGATAATAGCCTAATGTGTTATGCTGTCAATTACAAAGGCCACCATGTTTAGCCCTCAGATAATTTCCCCTGCCCTCCTCGAGGGGACACTTCTGTCATGTAAAGAACTGTTAGAGTTAGGGGTCTTTTGTAGACTAATTGCTGTCAGAGCTAAAGTAGCCTGTAGTGTTTGAATGCTAACTCGAGAAGCAGAAAGAGTTATTTACAAATTTGCCACCTAAAATATCCTCTTTTTTTTGTGCAGAGGTATGCTCTGAAAATGTTTGTATTAATTATGTGTTTTCCAATGGGTCAACAAATATACCACCTTAAATTCTAAATGAATAAAATGTTAAAAAGTTCAAATTAAATTTTTAATTTAAAGATATGTGAAATAGATGAGTATTAGTTAAGGTTAGATCATTTGTACCCTACTCAGTGTTATTTTATTGTCATTTATATACAATAATAGTACTTATTAATATTTTATGGTTTATTTTACTTTAGTTAAGGATTTTATAAGAAGTAGCAAAATGTTTTTAAAATGTTAATTTTAATTAACAAAAATAATCACATTAGTTTATTTGTAATATATAATAAATGGGATAAAGTCTTTTGTTTATTCTGCCTGTCAGGATGTGCTACACTGGTTGCATGTTAAAGAAGCACATTTTCTTAGACAAGCATGACAACTTTAACTCAGCTTATCCTGACAACTTAATTCTAAGTGGTTAGATGTTAGAAATAAAAAGCCTGAGACTGGAGGAAGTGTTTTGTTTTGCCTAGAATTTAACCAGCAATGACTTCATGTCCGGTGGCACGCTACATTTATAGAATAGTTTCATTGCTACAGTAGCATTGCCTTTAGCCTTTCCTTCACTAAAACCTTCCGTTTCATGCAGAAAAACGGAATGAATTCTGCTTAATCAACACGATAAGGCCTCTTCACTAGTTTGTCTTAGAAAACATGAAGCAAATGCGTGGATAAAGATATATTTACAATAGACTGGCTCACTTTTTGCTTCTTTGGCAGTAAACCATGAGCAGTGTGGCATATTGCAACACCCGCTCTGTAGGTGCTCATCACATTATAATGCAAATGCATTTATTCGCCAATGAAGAGATGCGTGGCATTTACTAAATCGGTTATATATGGAGAGATTATTACACTGTATTGGCTGGGAAAAAGACGAATCGCTCAATTACGGGTGTATGGCGAGTCATTATAAGTCTCAACCCAGCACTCTGCATATTAAAGCCCGTATTTGGTAGCCATAGACACTTTGGTGGGTAGTTTAGTCATTGAATAGTTATTGAATTTACATAAGTATCAATAAAATTGTCTTAATTATCTATTATTAATTATCTTTAACTATTGAAAGCTGAAACAATTCCTAAACTCTTGTACTTTTTAGCAAAATAGTTAACCGCACATAGCTCCGGTTGGACGGTCATGTATGCTGTAAGTCACATTGGCTTCTTAAAGTGTGCAATACACCCATTTCATAAATCTGTTTAAATCAAATCAAATTTACAATGGGACACCATTTCTGTCTCACATCTTCCTCCTGTATCCACATGACATATGCTTTGCTCATGTGAGATATGCAGTCTTTGTCGGGATCAAGGCAGACCCCATTATATTAAACACTTTGACTGAATGCTAAATTAAGTACATTTCTCAGAGCTAATGGTTTAGTTATTTCCAGCCAATAGGCTGCACAGCACTTACTAAATGGGTCACACCAGCAATGAAAAGTTCCAATCTGTCTAGTGGATCCATCAGAAAGAGACTTTAGTCATGACTGCAGTAATAGTTCTGAGCAGATGATTAGAAATGCACTCTGCTGTGGCATATTTAGACGTTAACAAAGCCTTAGTAATCATGGTTGAAGAGAGCTGCATTCTGACTCTGAATCTTAAAGCGTTAATGCCTTCTTTTGCTGGTTAAATTGTGACAAGTTCATGCCAAAAGCTGTTAATCTTACATTTGTTTGGTCAAGAGGAATGTGGGTAGGAAGGTAAGCGCACTGAACTACATGCTACAAGCTCAAAGCTTTGCTTTGAAATGTGACCTTATTAAATCTACTGCAATAAACCGATGTTAAAACTGGGAGAGAATGCCAAAATGTTCACTTTCACAACTGATATTTTCCCTTTCTTGAGAACTTTTGTGATCTTGTGCGTTCCTGTGTGTATTATGTCGGCACATAGAACATTTCCTTCCAGTTGAGAAAGTCTTTACGCTTCATTCAGTCGCCCGAGCTCCATTGAGGGTTACGATGGTCACAGTATTCCTGAAAAACATATGTCCAGGCTAAGCACTGACTCATATTGGTGATGGTTGTGGAAACCGTGAGGTTGTTCTAGCTGTGGAGATGTTGAAACAAAATGAGGGCAAATTAATGATGCAATGCACAGAGAGCTGCTTTAAATGACATGTTTAATTCAGCTGCCTCCCAATGGATGCTAATCCCTTTATTCTCTATTCATGTAAATCTTTCCCTGGACACCATGGCTTTTCTAACAGCCGATACGGCCACAGTTTAATGAGCTACAGATAGCAATTGTATTTTGAGTGATCACCAGGATGCCTACCATGCAGACACTTCTAATCATGTGCTTACTGCGAGGAATTAGAAAAATGTCAATCAAGCAACATCTGTTTCTCAAAGGGGGGAATAAAATGGTTCACGTCTAACAAACCATATGTTCAGTGGAATTTTCAAAGCGTGTACACAATCACGCTTACCAAATGCAAGCAATGTTAAAATGCTTTGATAATCTTTAATAAAAGTGCTATTTTAAAACACTGGCTTTTTGTCCTCAGTTAGAACTGAGTTGGATTCCTTGGAGTGCAGAGTTAGCAAAACACTTGATTACACACATTATGACGTCACATAGATTATTTCTGTATCTGTGAAGCAAGCGTGAGTATAGTTAGATGCAGCATGAGATTGTTAGTGCTGTTATGTAATGCAGAAGGCTTAGACAATGACTTTTTGTTTGGGTAGATAGTAGCATGAAATATAAAAATGGATAAGCAATAATAATATTTTCCTGGTTTTATCCTGTGCAATGATTGTGTAATTGTTCCTTTCTTATATTATATGGCTGGGGTTAATTCATTACTGGTGCCCGATGCCTGTTATGGCCTTACTGTATCTCAATTAACCACATTAATAAGTCACACTAATGATGGTCCCTGATGGGTATGGAAGTAAAACCTGTCAGCAGAACACAATTCATATACAAACTGCAATAGGAGGTGCAGGATTGCTCATGTAGGCTCTTCTCATGCAAGCTGACATGCACTGCTGCACACGTGATGTCCGGATTAGAAGATGCATGAGCCCACCCCCCACTCCACTCTACCCCACCCTACACACACACATACACATACACACGCACTCCTGCTCCTGCCCTGGCAAAAATAAAACTTCTTCTGTGTCACAATAATACAACTTTTATGATAGAATTTAGACTTGTGTGTATTTGTTTATGTGGTTCATGAGGACACACGTTTGTATAAAAACTTAGGCATGACATGGGTATTACAATGTGATTTATAGTTTAAAAAGTGAGGAACTTATTGGTGTCCTGTAATTCAAAATGCTTAAAAATATACAAAATAGTGTTTTTGTAATCTAAAAAAAAAAGCTTCCTACAGTATATGGATTATAGGGTTGGTGTAGGGTGATAGAAAATACAGTCTGTACAGTTTAAAAAACCCCAATGCCTATGGAGAGTCCCCATAAACCATAAATACCTTTGTGTGAATTGCTGAAGTGTGGAAAAGCAGCAGCTTAAACACATTTCTTGAAACTACTGTATGCCTCCTATTCTCAAAACAGTAAACACAAATCCATACTGTCTCGCCCAATTTCCCAAACATTGTATTTTCAAAACCATCAACTCCTGCTCAAATCAAACTTTGCCCACAGACATCACACACACAAGGCCTCAAACACACACACACACACACACACACACACACACACACACACACACACTACAGCATAGTTTTACACAGTGGTGCAATTCATTTCCAAAACAATTATATTGCTTATTGTTTTCCCCCTCAAAAACCTTACACGACTAATGTATACACGGGCACATTTTTATTCATTCATGAATAAAAAACAAAACAAAAAATCTGCCTCAGCATCCGGTCTTTGCTCAGGGTTAGGCCAAAAAATCTGGTCCACATTACAGGCTATACTGGCTCTGGACAAACAGTGGAGGTAAAATCCTCTTGAATGCCACATGTCTTTGTGTCATTGTTCACTAACAAGATAGGCTAAATGCTTTATGTTGTCAATATAACAGTACACTCTGCTAGTCTTACCTGGTGTAAACTATATGACATCGGTTTGGCAGTTACTGTACTGAAATGCTGTTTATTTATGCATTCATCCATTTACTGTAAAAAGTTCAACTGTACACATAACTGTATGTGGGATGTTGATCGCAAAAGATTCACAGTTACACTTTTACCAGTGGTCTGATTGTAAATTATTGTAAATAGAATGAGAAACTTTTATGATCTGCACAAGAGACTAGATAATTTTGAACAAGTACTTTTGAGAATTTATTTACTGATCTAAAAAATGGACCAAAGCCTCTGAGAATAACTGTAAGCTGACTTTTGGTCCTTTTATCTCCATTGGAGGTTCTGATTGGTCTGCAGTGTTTGGGAAAGTTCATTTAAAAAGTAATGCATTACAATATTGCGTTGCTCCCCAAAAAAGTAACTAATTACGTTACTTAAATTTTAATGGAAAGTAATGTGTTACTTTCGCATTAATTTTTAAAGATAGGCAGAGCTTGAGTGTTTATTTTTAATATAACAAGTTTTATATATAGTGAACGCAAAAGCTCTTTCACACCAAAAAGTGTTACCAATAAACCTCAGGCTGAAGAAAAAGTATGTTAGTTTTTGAAGTCCATTTTGCTTGTAAGTATGGTTGAAATGGATCATCAAAGCCAGGTCAGCAGCAAAGACATTGGTTAATAAAATGGGATTAGTTACATTTGTGTAATTTAACATTTAATTAATGTAGGTTTGCATCATATTCTGAGTTTATTTTAATTAATTTTAATAAACACTAAATCTGTTTTTTGAGAGTGAGAGGAAATAATGCACATTCACATTTAGTCTAGAACTACACTGGCGTTACTTTTTTTGGAAAAGTAATTCAGGCATATTATTCTAAAATCAAAAAGTAATGCGTTACTTTACTAGTTGCTTGGAAAAAGTAGTAATATTACATAAATTGCGTTACTTGTAATGCGTTACACCCAACACTGTTGGTGTGTGATAAATTTTGACTCCTAGAGTTTCCACTTGAGTAATTGTGTGCTAAAAGAGCAGAGTTCCAAGAAGAGCCAAGAGTTCCAAACTTCCACTGGCATTAATACAGTATCAACACAAGCTTCAAGGAATGGCCCAGCAACATGTAAGCCTCACAAATGCAATGCGAGTGGTGAAAAGCACATAGCCACTGGAGTCTGAAGCTGTAGAGATGTGCAAGGTCCATAGAGACACAGTTGAATTGTCTTGGTCTGGAAGAACCTGACTGGCTCGCACGGAGTCTTAAAATCCACTAAATGCTGTTGTGATAAACCAGAATGGAAAACCAGAACTTCTTGGCCAACAGCAGTGCCTCTTAAATGTTCTATTGGATGACTGATCAAAATTTTAAAATGGTCAAAACACTCCAACATTTTGAAAAGTAGAAGATGAGCAACCAACTGCATATTAATGTCTATGTATATCTTAAATGTTCTGTTATTAAAGTCCCTGTTAAAATGGTCAGGTGTAATATAAAATGCCATTCAGTTGGAAGATAGAAAATAATAACCACACTTACTATTAAATGGTCAGATTGCCATTCTCATGCAATTTGCAACCATCTTTTGGTCAATCAACAGGATTGTCATCTACGTAAATCCTTTTGAAATTGCAAAGCATTTGCAGCTAATTTTAAATTGTCGAGTCCAAAAATATGCTCTGTGTCAACTCCATTAGAATTTTATTATGAGCCCAAAACAAAAATGTCAAATCAGTGTGAACAGACCTTGCGCATATGCTCATACCAGTAATAATTTGCTTTGTTCAAGCATCTTGTCAAAACAGCAATTTAACTTCTCATCCAGGAAAATTGCCAGAAGTTATTACATTTTCATAACGTTTTTTTCACAGTTGATCTCTAAATGATCATTTACCAGCACTTTTTTTTCAGAAAAACGTTTGAATGTGAATAAAAGTCGCTACAAAATAGGCTACTCTATATGATCCATTTTCGAATACTTACTATGATCAAATGAACACTTTTTGAGGACTTATTTAGTATACATTGACATCTCAATATCTCAGTATGTACAAAAACTCCAGTCAGAGTGCTTGAAGAATTTGAAGCAGCATATCATTCTCATTTAAAGTATCATTTAAAGGCTTCTCTGTGCATTATTCATGTTGTTCTAAAAGTGCTTCCCATAAATAAGAAATGACTTAGTCTGACATGCGAAAGCATACATCTGCCTAGCTTAGTTTGGCAGTTAATGTTTGGCTTTTAAAGACAAAATAGACTGTATTAGTGATCGTGCCCAAAAAAAAGGGACAATTTAGTAAATATGGACCGTCCCTGTTTAATTAATCTCAAAACAGGATAAATTATGAATCCAAAATGTAGTTTTTGCCAAATGAGACGACAGAAAAAAAAAGATCAGAGCCTTCAGATTTTAACAAAAAAAATGTAAAAGTACTTAAATACATTAGATGAAAATACTGTCAGATTGCCCTACTTTATTGGTATTATTTTCAGCCTTTCGGTTATACTTCATTGAGAGAAAGTTAAGATTTGTAAAGAAAACATTTGTCTGAGAAGCTAATGTAAGAGTTAAATAGACTGCCACTGATAAAAAATTATGGTTGTACAAATAACACTAGCAGAGAAAATCTTAATTTATACACTTCCAAACAAATAATACATTAGGTCTGCTTTTATTACACAAGTAGATTTGGGTTATTGCATTTGCAGGAAATTATATTTTAAGGGATCATTTTAATTTAGGTAATGAGATACTGTAAATAATAAAAGCGTGTACTGTTCAATATTCTTTAATGCAATTTAAAATATTTGCTGCTGGGGTTTTTTCTACAATCCGCACAACTCCAGCTGCTCCAAGGTGCTAGTGTATTCACAGCACGTCAACACATCACCTCTCCAGCAAAGTACAGGATTTCTTTGGCTGCTACAGATTGTTCTGGACTACAGGAGTACAGCCAATTAAGCTGCTAGATGCTGTGAGTTCAGCTTCTTTTTATTTCCTTAGGGAGAAGACTACCTGGTTGCAGATGTAATCAGCGTGGGAAGATTTAAATCAAGCAGCTTGTGTTAGAGTAAACGTAAGTAATATGAAGTCCTGTACACTGTGCGTACATTCAGGGCCACTAACTAAAAAAATCACGGTTGCACCGATTAATATATACACAACAAAAATGACTCCAGTAAAACCACATGAACAGTTCAGATCTAAAAGCCGTATTGGTCAAAAATCAGGTAATAAGTTAATGCTTAATGTTAAGTTAATCTCCCCACTTTGTATATACTGTATTTATCAAGTACTTTCAGTTTAAATGTGCTAAATCTTAACCTCAACCAATTAGGAAGTACCAGTACATACATGTATGAAAACTATAGTAGCCAGAAAGAAATGCCAAAGAAAAACATCAAACGTACTCTTCACATGATTCATGGAAGACCACTTAAACTGGTATCTGATGTCTGTTGTTTGTTGTAGGCATTGAAAAGGTTTTAGAAGGTTAGTTTTCTCTCCCAAAACTGGACTGTGTGGGTTAAATTTATGTTATACATAGCACTAACACATGCACATTGTAGATTCATTTCAAACATGCTTTTTATGTTGCAGGCTTTAGCATATTCTCATCAATTCAAACACATTCTAACTTTTTACTATACTCTGGTGATGAAATTTGCATAGCCTGAAATGCTATTAACATGCTATGGGTTCCTAAGCAGCATGTAAAAGGCTGCTATGAATAAAATAGTATTTATTGCACTCCATGATAAAAAGGAACCATTCTCTGTATACACATCCACACTAAATGCACAAGTTCACTTACAGAGCATTAACTTTAGCAACAGTCCCCAGATATTTAACATACAGTAATAAAAACACAGCAAAATGTACCTATATCAACATAATAAAAACATGCCAGGGTTCACATAGTAAGCCTGTGTTGAAGTGTCACTGTGACATTTCACTTTGAAACAGCGGCACAACGTACAGTAAGGCACGTAAAAACAGTATTGCACAAGAAGTGAACAGAGGTACAGATTTTTATGAGACCAGGTTGATTTAGACAGACAACACACTGTCAGCAACTTTTAAACTTAAAATGGAATAATAAAAAAAAAAACGCTTATAAAACACATAAATTCTTGTCCTAAGAATTGCAGCTAGAGGGGGAAATACTGAATGATAAACAAATGTCAGAATTTTAGCCATTTGTATTGTTCTCCCTTAGTCAAAGCTGATAAACTGTTATCTTGTAGGGTTATTCAAGGTAAGAATTAGCATGTTGAAATGTGTATAAATTTAGCTAAATAATCTAGTGGCTGTCACACAAATTATGCAAATATAAAGGTGGCCTCGCTTTTCAATCCTCTTCCCTTGTTTAGTCCATTCTGTTGTTGACAGTGACATGCCTTAACTGACCTGCTGTATTCCACAGACTCTCTGGCTAGTGTGCTTGGTGTCTGAAATACCTACCACAGTCCAAGTCAGTAAGTTGTGTTCATTGCTATGAGGCTAGAGAAGAAGAGTTCTGTAGGGCCTGTGTGAGTCCCGGAGCTGTGTTAGAAATTTATTGTGAGAAAAAAGGTGCTTTACTGGGATTCTCCTTGCAGAATAATCAACAAGTAATGAGCACAACAGTCTATAGAAACAGCATGTCCGAAACAAATCCATTATTAAAGCATAATGACAGATTTGTTTATTACAACCACATATCATTTTACTTCACAAAATGATAATTGATGGACTACTGATTATTTATGAATTATTGTGATGCTTTCCATTAATAAGCAAAAGTATTACATCCATTCCGATGAAGAAACAAATGTTCATCTTTTGGTGAATCATTCCTCGATTGGGTCACACTAGCAAAAATGTTGGTTATGGTTGTGAATACTGTGGTGATACTGTATATGAAGCCACTTTCAAATTATGTAGCTTCCTGTTTGTCAACCTTGTTACATATTTGCAGAATCTGTGTGGGGAATCTTTTCCATTCTTGTGAAATTTGATTTGAATGACTGGATAACTGCTGGGAAGAATTACAGAACAGCAGTAAATGTGACACACCTTTAGCCATCAACTATCAACTACTGTATATCCCCATTTTTTCTTCTTCCCTCTCCTGTACCTTGTCTGAGGACAGCTCGGAGATGGATCCAATTTTCTCAAGCAGCTTTATCTCAATGACTCAAGTCTGAGATATATAAAATGCCGTTGGGCAATGCATGAGATTGTGGACAATCCTAGCACTCCAACAACCATGGGGGGAGAACTTATTTGTGAATTCCAGATAATCGTTTCAAGAAACAGTATTTGAAAGAGTTATGTTGTATTTGTATGTGTACTTGCACTGTATATTTTAAGCTACTGTATCCCAGATATTATTTGATGCTTAAATGCTAAGCTTTAATCATCTTTTGTGACAGGAAGAAGTTTGCGGATGTTTCATTATTAAGTAATTAATGTATTTGTGACTGCTGCTGCTCAGTCTTAACAAATTCAAAACTGACATAAAACTGATATGTACTTATTGGTACATATTTTGTGTTTCTCTAAAAAGTGCCCCAAGGTACGTTTCACGAGTTCGCTCTTTCTCATTAATAAATAGTTTGATAGAATCAAGAAGAATCAGATTTAGGGTGCTGTCCAGTAAGCGAGCCGGTAGAGCGGCGACCCCCGAACTGAGGGCAAGGGTTCGGCGCCCGGCTCAGCGACCGACTGCCCCCCGGATGAGGAAGATTTGCTAGCGGAGGAGAAGGGATTGCAAAAAGAGCGAGATACTGAAGGGTAGGAGACTGGTTTATTTATAGTAGGTGAGGAGGCTGTGATTGGATGGGAGTGGCAGGAGACGATTAGGAAATTAGGAACAGCTGCGATTAATTCGATTTACCGCTCCTCCGAAACTTTGTTATTATCAAAATATGCACTTATGTCACGAGACCAGGTAGAAGTTTTCATGACTCTGTATATCATGTACATGTATTTATTATTATTTCTGCATTTGCCTATAATCCATCAGGTTATTTTTTATTTAGATTTTCTCCTTTTGGCTTTGTGTACATAATTGAATTGATAGTGTCAAATGTTATTGTTAAGCTGGATAATGCCATCTGAACGTGCCATATAGACTTTTATTGAATTGATGCCACTGTGGTGTGTGTTTAAAAATCTTTTAACTCTTTCTTTCTTTTTATTCATTTCTTCATCTGTAAAGGTGCTCACCATAAGCCGTTTAGCGAAATTAGATTTTTTTCCACCAAACTCTTTAGCATCCTGACATATTGCTGTGGCATTTCTTCATGAACAGATTGCGCCTTTCAGGGCTGTGTGAAAAAGGGACACATCTTGGCTCGTACTTGCGTCTGTGCAAGAAACAATAGCTTTTGTCAGCTCGCTGAAACAAGATTAGCAACCGACTGTGCCTTCTGAGGCTTCAAAGAGGAGCAGTTCAAGAGGAAAACAGATAGGTGAGAGATTGCAGGTTGTTTGTTGTGGATAAATCTGCTAATGATAAGAAAGCCGCACAGTTGCCTAAACTTTGAGGAGAAGATTTAAACGATGAATCACTGTGCTCTTAGAGTCCTGTCATGCTGGAATGGAGCCTAAAAGGGATTTAGACACAAACACTTGAGGAAGACCAATAAGTGCTGGTGCTTTGCCACTAGGAGACAAGAGCATCAAAATGGACCATCTCTCAGCAGACGTTTACCTGAGGGTCATTGCAGCAATCCAAATCTGTCAAGGCAATTTACAGCCCAGTCTGATCACCAGCATCTGCCGCCCAACTCATTATGTCTCCCACCAGTAGCTCAATCAATTTCAACCCCACCTGCATCCAGATCAGCTGGGCTTCTGGAGAAAAGCCGAGTGGGTTGTGAAATCACAGAGGTGGCGGGAGCACTGGGGGCAGTAATTGAAAGTTTAGAGATCTTCCATGCCATAATGTCAGTGAAAAGGTTTTTAATGTGATTTCACACGATAGGCTTGCAGTGGAGATCCAGCTGACGGTCCTTGAAATGGCTTATCACACTTAGCACTAAATCTTCCAGACACCTGGCAGCCTTATTAATTTTGCATTTTCCATACAGTTTCCTCTTTATTTACTGATAATAAAGATAGAGGGGTCTGTGCAGGCTTCGTTTATTCAGTGCTACGAAGCAGAATTTGGCGAACAGTAACTCCGTATGGTAGTTTAGCTGCATGGTCTTTCCATTTGTCTGACTCGGTATCTCTTTGCAGCGCTGTATCGGTTGAAATGGGGTGAACTGTGTATTTGATAGCTTGTACCAGCACGTGCGGATGCTTGCAGCCATGGGCTAAAAGGTCTGTTATTTCTCTTGGGAGACTATATCGCAACCTCTCAGGTTCTCTCAGGTCTCCATCAAGCATTGGGACAGTCTGGCTGAACATGCCAGCTTCAGATTGATTTACTCAGACGAGGTAAACCAGAAGTGAGGTTGGTGGTATAGCTGGCTCCACTTTGATTTAAAAGTTTCATCTAAATTATAATTCATCGGCCATAACATTAGTACCAGGTTTCTATCTTGCCCTCATGTGTTACGGCTAATTTAACTAAAGTGTGGCTGTACTTTATCTTTATCTCTCTCTTTCTACATTTAGAGAAAAGCTGCCACTTTTTTTGCCACTTCTTTTAAGATATCCTTGTTGCAGAAAATATCTATTGTATTGCCTAATGTTAAGTGATACACGGAGGGCATTATTAGAGTGAAAAAAGTGATAAATATTTAGTGCATTAAAAAAAAATCTTCTTCTAGACATTATACTGTAGGTGATTTATTGCCATGAGAGATTGTTTATGTACCACTTTTTCTCTGACATATTAAACTATGTTTATTTATTCTGTAACTAATCAGGTAATTGAAAAACATTGCTCCCATGACTCATCTTGATCTATCAAATAAATAATTGATTTCAAAGCTACTGCACTAAGACATCTAAGTGGTTACTAGGTGATCTATTGTAAATTTAACAACGCTTCTGTGTGTCATCAATAATTTTAGTCCATTTTCCAGGAAGAGAAAGACTGTACATTTTAAATGTGTTTATGTGCTTAAGACTACACCAGCATATATATGATTCAAGACATGGACACACAATTCCAATTTTGATTTTATCTTTTATTAAAAAAATCTCTTGCTGGTTTTATTTCATATTATACCTGTGATTTTCTTGTTTACCCATCACTAGCTAGCCAATTATGCAGTGTCTTTAGAAGGTAGGGGTGTATTGGTGTCTGCATTTGAACCCCAAAGAGCTTATTCTGTTACAAATCCTGGAATGTTGACAGTGACAGAAGGATCAGATATACAATACAGAACAACCACGGCAGATATCTGGATTGCTCTGGAGAGGATTACAGAGTAGCATCTGCTGAAATTATCCGTCCATGTGGGAAAGTTATATGCCTGCAGTGTGAATGTCAGCAGAAAGAAATATGCAGTGTTTTTAAGGTGGAAAATAAGCACATTGTTACAGAATAGCCTAAATATATTTCTTGTTAATACCACGGAGGTACCCATTTTCTGAGAAAATAGGCTATCAATGTTTAGCATGGTGTTTTGTTTGGTCCAGCAAGTTTATTTACCATATTTAGCATGTTTTAGACTGAAGATTCCTTATTCATTAATTTTTAAATGCGAGGACAAATAAGTACTCATATCTTTGATCTAAGGAGTTGAAAATGTTTAACAGGAATCTTAACTTTCCTTTTGTGCGTTGAAACTGTTGCACATGGTTCAGACACACTTTCAAATAGATTTTACCACATTGACATAAATGGTAGTTTGTGCTTTGAAAATGGTTGCTGACAGAATGAGAGTCCAAACAGCTGAAAAAAATTATTTCTATATTCACAAGTAATCTACACGGCTCCAGTCCATCAATTAACATCTTGTGAAACAAATTAGTCGCCTTTCCTTAATATCAACAATTAAAGACTAAAATCTAAACAGATTTGTTTTGTTTTGTTTTGTATTGCATTTTTTGCCAGAAGCAATAGTTTACAGTAAAAAAAAAATCATTAATGGTGAAATATAAATTTTTGGCGGAACTATTTCCTTAAAGAGATGTACAATGGGTATGGAAAGTACAGTATTCAGACCACCTTAAATTTTTCAGTCTTTGTTTTATTTTAGCCATTTGCTAAAATCATTTAATTTTTTTTTTCTCATTAATGTACATACAGAACCCCATATTGAGAGAAAAACACAGAACGGTTAACATTTTTGAAGATTTATTTAAAAAGAAAAACTGAAATATCACATGGTCATAAGTATTCAGACTGTATGCTGTGACACTGCAAAGGGTGGCTGACTAAATACTTTTTTGCCCCACTGTATACAGCTATTTTTCTAAGTTTCTTATTCTTCATAATTTGTTACTTTAGCACTCAACAACCAGAGTGATATTTATAATAAATGATACCCCATAGTTAAAACATCCATCTCCATCTCCATCTAAGGTTAACTGATGTGGTTGCATAATAAATTCCTCATCGTTATCTTCTTAAATATTTACATTTTCAATGCAAGATGGGTTCCATTTTCAAAACCACATATGATTTTAAACAAGTAATGTCACACAGAGTAATGTGTACAGAGTTGCAGCCTTTCTCTTCTTTTTTTCTCCCACTTTGGACTTTGCTGATCATCTATCCTTGATGCTGCATACAAAAATGTTACATTTAAGTTTTGCAAATTGTTGCAGATGAACTCTCTACTCTAGCATTTGTTGCTTTTATATAAAACATAAAATACATATAGAATTATTTCCATAATAATGATCAACATATTACCTTACATTCTATAAATATGACTTTTTATTTAATGTAAATAAGTTATTTCTGAGTAAATTACTGTTGGAATCATACTTTGTTTTATTTACTTCATTTAACATTTTATTTTCTAAATATTTTAAATACTTTGGCTGAATGTTTACATTGTACATCTCCATATGACTGCAATGTAAGATATAAAGAAATTTAATTTAACTCCTCCAAGAAAGCATGCAAAAATGGTAAGACTTCCCCCTCTCCCCTCACTGAACCACAATCTCTTGCAGTCACAGATGGCCCAGAACCCCTCACATTTTTCTTCCCAAGAATCTTCATGGAAAATCACCAAAACTCAAAATGTCATATTTTGTGAAGATATAGGTTTTTTACTATCATGTCTAATATAATTCCAAAGGTAAAAGAATGAGTGTTGCAATGATCTCAATTTCACAATAGTCATATATATTGTTAAAACATTATTATAGACTATTATATATTTGAGTTTGCAACCGAGAGGTGTGTCCTTCACCAAAAAAACAGATAGTAATCTAAACAGGTGTAGGCCTAAAGCCACGAGAACTGGGGGTTGCGGTAAGATCTAACAAACAAATGATCTTTTATGTTTTTGTGTGAGGGTTGGTCTGGTATATAAGGTGGAATAATGCAACAGTGTAATTGTAATTGAATTGAAACAAATGTTTAAATTATGTAATTGGTTTAATATCATGTCTTGGTTAATCAAAGTTATGCATTCTTTTAAATTGGGACCGAACTGAATTTCACATTGTTTGATTATGTCTATTGGCTTAATTTTACATGAAGAATAAATTAAATGTTATTTGATTAAATTTTAATTGTTGAAATCTTTGCTTCTAGAAGGGTGTTAGGAGGCGAGGAGCGCACAAACAAATATGGCCGGAGATATACAAACTAAGAGCACGTCCATTGAAACAGTAGGTGCGATGGTAAACTGAGACTCTTTGATTTCTGATATCATTTAAAATTAACACATTGGGCAAGTGAGATCACCGAGATCAATAGCCCAATCTCTGAGTAATTTTAATAAAGGCGTAATTCGTGTTACAGAATAATGTTACAGCTGGCATTAGTTCTAGATGTCTTACGGTCCAACAAGGAACGAGGTAACAGAAAATAAAACAAGTTTAAAAAGAATCAGGTATCTAAATTAAGACAACTCAATTCAAAATCATCATTCTAAATCTAAGAGTATAATCTAGATTTAATAATAACTTTAAATTGGAGTCAGATCAAAACGAGGAAAAATGTAAACGTAAAATTAAACATAAACTTAAAAACCAAAGTTAGAAATTCCCCAGGAGTATTCTCTCTTAGAGCCGTGAGCGAGACACGACATCCGCGCCCGAGTAGGCGGGACCTTACAGTGGTGCAGAGTTCAGGTAATTTCACTTTCCCTGCAATGTACATATGTTCATTATTTGGCTATACTGTTGGTTAAATTACATTATTTCGTTTTTTCTTTACAAGTATGATTTTTCATGCATTTATGACATTTATATTTGGGGGTTGGCCAGTAACATATTCAGCGCTTTCCACAAAATACTTGTTTTAACTAATAGCATACAAAAACACAAACCTTATGCTTTTTCGGGGGGTGCTAAATAAA
>JAUCMT010000001.1:16679869-16698649 GCA_032357475.1 Enteromius thamalakanensis
TTTAAGCAATGTACAACATGTATATATCTGTAAACAACTCAAAAAAAGTGTTTTAGGGTGTTGTGACCCTTTAATAAACACAACTGCCCGCATCCCGCGGAAGAACATTCTAACCAGAGCTACTTCTCCAAGTTTATGTCTATGGCAATTTACAGCCGTGATGACCCAAACAGGCTAAAAGCACTTATTATAAGTGTACCGTGATTTGTTATGAGACAGAACGTTGGTTTGGAAGATGAATTCGTAATGTACTTGCTCATTATATACAGTGCATTTTGCAAATTTTAAATACAGAAAAAGTTAAACAGTGCTGCTTTAAGCACTATGTAGCAGTCCAACAAAAGACCCCCCTCTGGCAGCCTGTAAGATTCTGATAACTGCAACTTCCCACCTACATAGCTATTTATCTATTGTGGTAAATTGCAGGCTGTGTTAAAAAGTTGTTGAGATAGATAAATAACTATATTCTGAATGTTTGCCTTGTGTATGATAATGGTCTTCCAAATACAACAATTTTAAGCTACTGGAACAATACTTTTACAATCTGGCAAAACTGTTGCAGCAAAACGTGTGGTCAGGCATGTAAAAACAGTGTTACACAAAAAGTGCACAGAGGTACATATTTTTTTGAGACCAGGTTGAAATTATTTATAGAACCATAGATATGAATTCAAGCAGTTGGCAATCTCAATATCAAATATTTAAAATCTAGGTATGCATCCAAACATTTTGTAATTGCAGTCTATAATGTTCTGAGCATTAGATTTGTAGAGGTGATGCTTTCTAAAGTTCTTCAGAATAACGGGAGCGTTTGAAAGGTTTGAGGCTAAAGGTTGTGTTTTTGTTTCTGATAGTCTTTCTACAGTGTAATTAAAGAAAGTGTGAACCTGCATTGATTAAATTGCATACCCACTCAGATATTACACCCGCTCACAGCCTCTGCATAATCTGTATTTGGTGTTAGACTGAGTCATATGAGAAGAACCTTCAGTAGCGAGAGGATGAGTGCACTTCAGGGACTGAAGTGCACACGATGCTTTCCCTCTTTGTCATATTCATCTTCTCTTCTCCTAGTAAGAGAATCTGAGCCCAGCAATGATGAGTAAAGCTTCCTCCACACATTTACACACCAAACCAAATCTTCATCTGAAGTGCATGTGCTTCCTAATATCAGTTCATGGTTAGAGACTTGGCTGCTCTGTTAGATTGTCAATAACTGTAATAGTGATTCACTTTGTGCCCTTTTTAACTTGACTTCTTTACAAGAAATACAAGTATCTACTTTCGGATTGCAAATACAATGTTACAGTTCTTACACTTCCTTGATTTTATCTGAAAGGCCATTTACTCTATTTTGAGCTTTAAACTTCAAACACACAAAAGAAGGTTTAGAGATGTTGAGAAATGTGATTGCACATTAAACCATGAATGGATACTGAAGCTTTTAAATGTCAAACTATCACAAAATGGTTTATTTATCTTGAAGGTAAAATGGAAGGTTTGTGGTATTCTACCTTCTGCTTGCAGTTTTACCTACTTTTAGTTTATCATGTTATCCTTCTTGAATTATTTGAATTATTCTTATTTGTCAGATATTGTTTAACATTTTTAAGGTATAGAACAAATATTAATTCCAAAAAGAGGAAACAAATAGAAAGAGACTAATAACAGAGAAGAGAAAAAGGTCAAATTTACTTTCACTACAACATCCTTTGCAGTGTTAACTAGTTTATTTATTTATTTTTGTAACTGATACAAAGGTAATATAACATGAGGTAAAGTGTTTTTTTTCAAGGTATAAAATAAGTATTAAAATGCATCATGACAAAAAAACATATATTTATTTATTTATTTATTTATTTATTTATCATATAGATGACATTATATTTAATTAAATATTTTATGTTTTGTATATTTGTGTTATGTATGTAGGAACTTTTGAATATTTATGTCAATATAAGTGTGCTTGTAAAATATATATATATATATATATATATATATTTATTTATTTATTTATATTTGTACAGTATATATTCAAGTGTATTTGTAAATATATTTTAATTTATTATGAGTGTGTGTTTGTGTACATTGAGGCACAGTTAAACTGTTCTGATACTTTGCACGCTTTTCTTTTTGAGCATACATTTTTATTTTAGCACTAATGATTTAACAGCTGCTTTAAAGGTTATGCCCAGCATCCTTCTTTGATCCAATTAGCTATGACAGGAACAGAAATAGCATAGCAAGTCCGACTGCATTAGATGAATCAGTGGATCTAAAATGGGAGAGAAAGATAAAAATTGGGGTACTACAAAGACACAAAACACTGTGAGTTTACATAGATAGCTTAGCCGTGAACGTTTTGAGTTAAATATATTGAAATGTCAGTCTCGCCCTCGCCGTCTGTCCTTCCCCATCTATCTGTGCTCTTCACTCTGCACACAGTGCCTAACAGTGCATGCTGTTTTATCTCTGAATTAATCCTCTTTCCTCAGAGATCTGTGTGTGAAGCAATGGTTCAATGCTACTGTTATCAGTTCTCTTGTAGAAGTGTAGTCAAATATCAACATTTGCATTGACGCTAGCATATGCATTGAACCATAGCATTGTTTGATAGTTATGTTGTAAATAAAATCTGTACTT
The DNA here is from genome assembly GCA_032357475.1 of Enteromius thamalakanensis. Taxonomy (NCBI): domain Eukaryota; kingdom Metazoa; phylum Chordata; class Actinopteri; order Cypriniformes; family Cyprinidae; genus Enteromius; species Enteromius thamalakanensis. The sequence goes on from JAUCMT010000001.1 coordinate 16,682,513, forward strand.
TTTTTTTTTGATTTCTTGTTTCTCCAGCATTTCTAAACACAGAAACACAAACATTCCAAAAAAAAAACCCTCTCTTTTGTTCTGTCAGTATTTTTGCTCTGTGCCTCTTTTTGTGTGAATCCACCAGAGACTGCTGGGATTGCTTCCTGAATGACAGATGTCTTGAGTAGAGCTGTAAAGATTTGGAGGAAGTGGTCTTATTTGAACTTTCTTCCACAGCCCAACACCCCTTGAGTAGCTCTGCTTTAGATGTGAGGCAAAAAAAAAATTTGGAGGAAAAAAGGTGGAAAAATACAACCACATCACAAAATTTCATTCTGATTACAATGTAGGCTGTAGACATCCATTTTTACCATCCCATTAGCACTTTAGGAAAGGCTAGAACTCATTGTAAGATTCAGGATGGCGCTTGTATGATAGTCTCTTTGTGTCAGTAAACATGTCTAAGAAGCTTCAATGATTCAGAACCATCCTGTTCAACCCCCAGTAACACAAGTTCAGGCCAAATAGAGCTTGCTAGTCACAGTGGGGAGCTCACAGACAATGACTTGGCTATTATATCATTCTTATCCTCAGTGTACTGTGTTCCATTCATTTTTTTAACCACACACCATGGTGCTTCTGTACAGATCTCTACACTCATGTTCGGTGAAACTCAGAACTTTTTCATCTATTTTCAGCCACACTTCATTTTACAGAATATTACAGTATATTTCCTAGCACAGCATGCTTATCATCTAGCCATCCTGACTGACAAACACGGGTTCTTATCAACATGAAGCAACAATGATCTGTAACCGTACCATATAATATATAAACAAAGCATATTTAACAAAACAGAATAAATAAATAAAAAAACAACACAATACTGAAAGTCGTTTATTTTACTTTTGCATACAAGAGTCAGTGCTACAAATGAAAGATCAGAATCGAAAAACCAAACAAAAAATATACAAGCCAACAAATTATAATGTTTTCTTTGCAACAATCTCAATAAATTAGAATATGGTGACGTATAAATCAGCTAATCAACTCAAAACACCTGCAAAGGTTACCTGAGCCTTCAAAATGGTCTCTCAGTTTGGTTCACTGGGCTACACAATTTATGGGGAAGACTGCTGATCTTGTCCAGAAGACAATCATTGACACCCTTCACAAGCAAGGTAAGCCATAGACATTCATTGCCAAAGAAGCTGACTGTTCACAGTGTTGTATCCAAGCATGTTAACAGAAAGTTAAGTGGAAGGGGAAAACTGTGGAAGAAAAAGATGCACAACCAACCGAGAGAACCGCAGCCTAATGAGAATTGTCAATGAAAACCAAATCGATTCAAGAATTTGGGTGGAATGGATTGAGGCTGAGGTCAAGGCATCAACAGCCACCACACAGAAGTGTCAAGGAATTTGGCTACAGTTGTGGTATTTCTCGTTAAGCCATTCCTGAAACACAGACAACGTCAGAGTACTTACCTGTGCTAAGGAGAAGAGGACTGTTGCCCAATGGTTCAAAGTCCTCTTTTCAGATGAGAGCAACTTTTGTATTTCTTTTGGAAACCCAGGTTCTAGAGTCTGGAGGAAAGGTGGAGAAGCTCATAGCCCAAATTGCATGAAGTCCAGTGTTCCACAGTTCGTGATGGTTTGGGGTGCAGTGTCATCTGCTGGTGTTGGTCTATTGTGTTTTTTCAAAACCAATGTCACTGCACCTGTTTACCAAGACATTTTGGAGCATGCTTCCTTCTGCTGGCCACCTTTTTAAATATGCTGCTGATTTCATTTTCCAGCAGGATGTGGCACCTGCCCACACTGCCAAAAGCTCCAAAAGTTGGGTAAATTACCATGGTGTTGGTTTGCTTGACTGGCCAGAAAACTCACCAGACCTGAACTCCAGAGAGAATCTATGGGGTATTGTCAAGAGGAAAATGAGAAACAAGAGACCAAAAAAATGCAGATAAACTAAAGGCCACTGTCAAAGAAACCTGGGCTTCACCACCTCAGCAGTGCCACAAACTGATCACCTCCATGCCATGCTGAACTGAGGAAGTAATTAAAGTAAAAGGAGCCCCTACCAAGTATTGAGTAAATACAGTAAATGAACATGCTTTTAATTAAATTGTTTTGTATTAGTCTTACGAAGTATAGTAATTTGGTTTGGGTTTTTGTTAAATCTGAGCCTAAATCATCACAATTAAAAGAACCAAAGACTTTTGGTTCTACGTCAGTCTGTGTGCATTGAATTTATTTAATACATGTTTTTCATGAACTTTTCCAAGACATTCTAATTTATTGAGATGCACCTATACATAAACATACATAACATGTAGTAGATATTAGATATAGTAGATTATTATCTGATATTGCTCCAATTTCTAAAAGGTTCCAATATGTTTAGTATAATTGTACAAAACTGCAGAAATGTGTATTATCACTGCTTTTGTTTTTCTATACACACATATACACAACTGGAGGTAGACTATGACAGCATGTATTTAATGTTTGTTGTGCTCACTTGTCACTTAACATCAATGGATTGCTGAGATTTCACATGGAATATATGCTACAAAAATGTGTCATTATTTCCCTTGAAGTTGGCGTTCGTACTGACAAGATGGAAGTGATGACAAGATGAAGTGAACTTCTATAATTAAATCGACCCTTTGACCTCTTAGTGTTAATATGCTGTGATATGTGTGCGTCATTGTTGTGCTTCATCAGTATTGGTCATTATAGTTGATTCCTTTTCCTCATTCATGAAAGCAATTCAATCCACAATCTAAATTAGTATCTAACAGGCCAGCAGTCCTATTTCAAGCTCTGATACTTTACTTAACATTTCCAGTGTCTTTTTGATGCTATATGAGGACACATTTGCCTGACTGCAATGTCAATGCTTATTTTATCTCATTGCAAATCCTCTTTGTCCTCCTTTCGGGGGTTTAATGTAGGAGTTTCATACCCACAATGCTTATAATAAAAGGTTTTTCTGAAATCACATAAGGGAATGTCTGAAGCTCAGAAATCACATCAAATGAAATGTTTGATTTTCAGCTGCTTTTCATCTAGCAGTCAAGAAAATACAACTTTAAGCTGCGTTTTCCTTTTTTTTTTGCAAGTCTTTATTCAGTGTTCAGGGTCTCTGAAGGTCTCTTTTAATTCAAGTAAACTCATGTGTATGTATTTAAATAGCCAAGACTGTACAGTAAGCTAGTCATTATCTCACCAAAAATCCTTTCTTGGTGATAACATGTCTGGGGTTTATTTTTTAATAATGACCAGCTGTCCGTAAATGATCACTTAGTTACTGCATTTGTAATGATTTTATTTGCTTTCATGTGCTGTCATAACCCTTACTGCAGCCTCAAGGAGGAGATGCCCTAATGGCTGGAAAAATGGGATTTGTTATGGCTGATGAGAAGTAAAATTGCAATTTAATAACACGTTGGAATTTTGACAGAATAAAATACATAATTACAAAAATCATACAAATTAAAATGCTTATGTGAAGGCAGAAATTAATAACGTAAAATAATAAACCAGATTTGGCTCACACTGCACTCATTAACATAAATCGTTCTTCCATGTGATGCGTTTACAGGCAAGGATTTTAGGCATTGTAAACGTTCATTTGTTTTAATAATTACATTTTGTGATTTGCATATCGTAACACTTACACAGAGTCTTCTGTGATTACCAATTACTTGCCTACTTGGAAATCAGACCGCATGTTTTGATGGTGTTTCTTGGGAAGCCTTGGTGGTGTAAATTATTCTGCTTATTAAATCCAGGTGGTTTGCATTAGATGTATGAAAACAGAAGTTTGCTTCAAAGAGAGAACAAGGCAGCTGATGTTCCATAAACATTTATCAAAAATAATTTTATTTAACTTCAGCCCAAACCCACCAACATATTTATTCGATTCAAACAGTAAGAATTGGGTTCCCGAACACTTGTAGTACTCCAACTGCCACAGGGAAATCTTTAAGCATTTTTACAAGTCAAAGACCTTTTTATTAAACCATTTATATATGAATGTTGGCATGAATGTTAGTATACACACACTTGAAGATCAAACCTGTGCATACACACATTTTATTTGTGTAAATAGCCACGTTTATGTTTACATTGTCAGAATTTGAGATTGACAACCAGATTTACTGTACCTCACGCAGTGTTGCATTAAAGGTAACTGCTTTGTTTAAACACCATATTACCTTTTAAGGCATTTTAAAGCAGTGATTTGATTTTCTGTCAAGATCGTGATAATTGTTCCCATTTTTGCTCAGTCCTGCTTGATCAAGGACTGATACAGTAATATTACTATTTGGGGAGAAAATTGGGCAATGTTATACTTTTTCCCTTCTGCCTTTTCTGTGTTCACACACACAAGGAAAGTGGGTTGAGGAAGTGATGAGAAGATGCCGGATGGCACGTTTGTTAATAATATCACTGCTTAAACATAATTTTGTACCTTTGCCAGTATGACTCTCTTTATTAAATTGCATGCAGCCACTACAAATCTGTTCATCAGCATATAAAGTTTAAATAAATATAGGAAAAAAAAAATATTTATGTAAGGTAATAAAATCAATTTTCTGAATTTGTGGTTCCCTACAGCAGCTAATGAGAAGAAGAATAATGTGCATGAAGTCCAGTGTTCCACAGTTCGTGATGGTTTGGGGTACAGTGTCATCTGTTAGTGTTGGTCTATTGTGTTTTTTCAAAACGGGGAAACTGTTTGCACTACAAACCAGTAAAATCACAGTTAAGATATTTAAATAATAGAGTAAGAAACACCCGTTTCAAATATTACACAGTAAATTTGAAATTTTTTACAGCTAAAGAATAGCTGAAGACCATAAACATTAAATTTACAAATGGCCATGGCCACTCTTATGGCAATAAGGTGGATAGCAATCACTCAAGATAGCAAGAACTCTTGATCTTGATGTCTTGTTCACACAGCAGCTTACCATAGAGGCTGTCTGTATGAATGTGCAATGGAAATGACTATCACCTGTAACCACAGCAACCGTGACTAAAGTAAACAGTGACTGCAAAGTCTTGTCGCATTTAACACAGCAGAAGTTCAGCTGAGGTAGGATTTCAGCCGTCAAATCTTAATTAACCGCGAGCAGCTTTTATACCTCAGTAAACAGCGGAGCATTTGAGTCACACAAGTCACACACACACACACACCAGAGAACAATCTGGAGCTGGAGGACAGTGACAGGATCTAAACCAGGGCTATCCAAACTTGGTCCTGGAGGGCTGGTGTCTGGCAGAGTTTACCTCCAACTTACCTCCAACATGCCTAGTAGTGTTTAATTTAGGGTTGGAGCTAAACTCTGCAGGACACAGGCCCTCCAGGGCCAAGTTTAGACAGTCCTGATCTAAACTAGACACAACTCATCTCTGAATCTGTGTAAGTTTCCTAAACCACACGTGAAAACCTACGCTAAATAAGTATTAAGGCTGGGGAAAAAAATCGATATTGCAATATATTGTTGTGCTCTCTGTCGCAGTAAATAATCGATACACTAACGGGCAATATCAATATTTTATTACAACACAAAATGATTAATTTACCCGTTGTCAGTGTCACTGTCACTACCCAATATCTACCATTCTGTTTGCAAGGGGCGCTGTTCGAGTAAATAGGGGTAAAGTGGGGCAAACAGCGGCCAGTGAAGAACACAAGTTAACTAACAACAACAGAGAAGAAAACACTTTGGGTTTTACGAGACAGTGAACGGAAATGCACTGGATAAAGACTATGCAATCTGCTTGAACTGCTTTGCAAAGATAACATTTAACCGCAACACAACGAATCTGCAAGTGCACCTCGTTCGCTATCACGGTGAACTACTCTTAGGTGATAATGAGGGCATACCAAGTCAGCCGACAATCACTACTGCGTTCAAAGCAAAGCTGAAAATAAGGTTGTTAGTCCTGAAAATTTACAGTTGTGAATTCAGTTATAGAATGCCAATAACATAAATAAACAAACTTTTTGCGAATGTACTCTTCAATGGGTTATCCTAAGGGCCCCCAGTGGGCTGCTAGTGCAAAATAATGGTCATTTGAGAAACATCTTTAAAATCCTAAAAATTCCTGTAATCCTAGGCTAAAATTTGTAGACTTTGATCATTAGTTTGACATGTTCCCACGCCAGCTGCTTAATTGCAATTGCGATCAAATTTTATCTAGCTAGATCAAATTCTAGCAGCGTCAGAAAATTTTGTGCATAGTCCTGCAGTGTTACATCTCCTAAGACGAACATCAAACTTTCTTCGTATTTTAAGACAAGCCATGATTAGAATTAATGCTAGAGATTTCTTCTAAATGCCATAAACTCCTGGGCTTTCAACCTCCCCTCGTGAAATTTGTCTGATATATTGCCTTATATGTTGCATTTCAATGATGTAAAAATCGAATGGAATGTGACATGGCCGTTCAGACAAAAGTCGCATTGCAAAACATTGGATGTGTATCTGATTAAGGACCACATATGAAAGTGGCCTGGGCCTGATTTAAAAAAATCGGATTTGTGCTGTTCAGACTGTCATAAAAAAATCTGGTATGGGTCACATTTGGGCAAAAAAAGTTAAATAGCCTAGTTGAACTGTAGCCTGATGCTTTAAGGTTTTTCAGCTACTATACGTAGCTTAAGTCTTTGGGAAAAATAGTTATTATACATCTGAAATTGATCCAGTCACCACATAACTAATGAATATAGTGTCAGAAATGTACAGTAGTCAAAGAGATTTCAAATCAATGGATTTATTAAATACAAAATAGAAAACATTTAATTCAGGCTAATAAAGCTATAGCCAAAACATGTAAACACACATAAGTACAAAAACAACAAAATAAATAAGTAACAATAATTTGAAAATGCAAAAAATACTAAGATTAAATGTATGGAAATGCACAATTTTTATTAAAAACAAAACAGTATTTTGTATTTCAAATTGTTTTGTAATAGTGCCCATCCCTGAATACATCAATGTCCAAACACTGTCCATAGCTGAAGCTTGCTGATAGCAAATTAATAATCCAACCTCGCGTAATGAAAACATGCCGCACCATGATGTGGTAACCTCACCAATAAAGAACCCTTCTTAAATGCATACAAATACACTGTCTTAAACTCTTACCATCAATACACAACATAGGCCATACATACATGTACCATTAGCATATTATTAGGAAAGGCGATTTGCAAATAAAAAACCTTATACTTGATTCTTCTGTTGGTGAAGCTGGATCACGAATAATTTGCGCATGCATAGTCACATTAAGGTTAGACAGAGGATAGGCGCATTCCCTTCAGAAACAAACATAATGCTCTATGTTTTCATCTGCTCAGATGGTGGGAGTAAATGATGACTGCTATCCAAAAATGTAATAATGAATATGATGATGTCACGTAGACAGGCATCTGAGATCAGCTCAATTTGAAAAAGGGCATATGATTTAACAAGATGGTGTATAACACTTACTTGTGTGACCAAACTCAACAGAGCATTTTTATGGTCTTTTGCAGTGATAAGATAAAAAAGACCCCAATCACGCCGGCGTGACTGCCGACCTCAGAGGGTTAACAAGAGAAAAAAAAACAAGGTGGATGTTTATTATAATAGGGTGGTTGTGTACACACACTGCCAACACACATTTAAGTTCAAATTGTTCGAAAAATTGCTTGTAGCATTTGATGACCCCTTTTATTAACAGGCTCATGTCTGGACCATCATTGGATTAATGTGGGCAGTCCTTACCTTTCAAACACAAGTTTTGAGCAGTGTAGTGTAGCAACATCATATGACCCCTTTAATTCTTGTAATAGAGACAAGGCAATACTTTAAAAAAGCACTAACGTATAAGCTTGTCTCAGCTAAATTTAGCATTCAAGTAATGCATTACATGTAAAGTCTCTCTCCTTATCCATTTAGGAATTCCGTTTTAGCAATCTGTACCTCCCCAGTATGGCCGCTCTGTGAATACATTATGAGGACTTTTTTCATATAATCCAGATGAAATTTGTTACATCATCGTCTTGCATGACCGCTCCTCAAAAGCAATGCTTGAACATATTTTGTTTGTCTGCCTTTTTAACTTTCTTTGTCTGTTCCTACGTATTTTTAGTTGCCCCTACTTCATGGCCAAGTGGTTATGCCAGGAAATGTCAACCCAATTCTGGTAGTAGGATTTTGTTTTGTCTAGCCTGTCCTCATTCTTTCTTCTCGTCTTTTATAAAACACACACACACATCCAAAACAAATAAATCTAAGCGAGAAGTTGATACCGTTTTGAGATAAATAAATTAATATTTTAATCAGTATTTCTAATAAAAACATCCAAACATCATTTAAATAAAGAACATTTATCTGAGAGGCAAAATTGTATATATATATTTTTTTTACTGAACATGTCAGAATATTTGAGAATCTAATTTCTCAAAATGTTTAACAACTATAAACATTATTTCATGATTTATTATTACTATTATTATCTGTTTTTTATTTAGTACATGGGTAAAAAAACCTTCCTGGATAAACAATACCAAATGTTCTTCATAAAGATAAATGTAAACAAAGAAGCAATGAGCCGAACTTCCACCCAAGAGAATTTAACAGTACATGCACATACTACACAATCTGAACACTCAAACAGTCTTGGAATATGTAAATCTGTTCAATGCCCCTGAGAGGAAGAGGTTAGAATAATGTCAAACCCACTACCTTTAGCCATTCATATGACTGGAACTAATATGCCCCGACCTCCTCTTGAGTCTGAAAACTGCCCTAACATTTTGAAAAAGTAAATTCTAATTCTTGTGTACGTTCATTGACATTTACTTATTTCTCTTGTCAGCCTATGGGACTTGGACATTTAAGTCCTGGTAGACACTGCATAGTCATCTGTATTGACATGATTCCATCTGTCACTTGACTGTAGCAAATGGTAAATGTAACATAACATAAGGGTCAATGCTCCTGTTTATCAGTGGCAATGCACTCAGTCCTTATGCACTGTAAAGCTAAATAAATTGAATACATTCAGAGAATTAAAATAAATGGGTTTACTCAAAATTTTTCTCTTGGTAATTTGATGATTAGAAGTGCCTGTTTTATGACCTTCTACTTTATTTCTTCTCATCTGCATCGCATTTGCAATTTCTACATGGTGCAACAATGACTGAACAAATAAATAAATTAATGCATACTGTGATTACATTTTAAATAACCACAAAAAGGTTCAACCAAAATTATTAGAAAGTAAGGTTCACCAAATGAAAACAACACTAAACAGGCTTAGCTAATACTCCATACTGATGCTAAATCATGGCTAATCATGGTTATTATTATATATTACAACCTGTGTCTTTATTTCCTGCTTTTTCATCCATGTGCTGAAGTTGAAGTTTCTGCTCATTTGAAAGTTGCACTAGTTGACATCTGTTTTCAAAATCGCTTGAGTCACATTCATTTTCTATTACATCCTGCACAATATGGTTGATTGTGTAGTGAGTTCACTGGATTTGCCCTCAGGACAAAACTTGCTTGCTGGCATCTCAAACATCATAAACCTTCATCAATTCGCTGCATCTGTTCACATCAGCATGGCCTCATTTCTTTTAAAAACATATACCGAACATCTAGGGATTCTAGAATCCGGTGACGCATTAGTATGTGCGTCATTTTCTTACATATTTGTATGCAAAATGCCTGATCCCATTTGCAAATTGTTTCCTGTTTTAAGCATCAATTTACAAAATTTAGTGAGGTTTATGATTATTAAAAGAATAAAAAAAATGGCCCTGGGGGTAAAAAAATACAATTCATTAAAGATAAATTCGAAGTACAAATATCCTACCTAATTAAATAAATGTATTTTGTTTTAAGGCTGTTTTTACCAACAAAACAAGACAAAAATTCAGATAAAAGAAATGATTTTTTTGAAGTGCATACAAGAGCTTACTGTAACATACAGTACAGTACACTCTGGAGTATGTCACACAGCAGGCAAGTTTACATTTAAATGTACACAGCTGCATCCTTCTCAGAATTTCCCTCAAGCCGTCAATGTCACTTTAATGAAGTTGGTGGTAAGTCATGCTAATCTAAATGCAAGGTGCGCATGTGCAGGAATGTCTTGTCTGTTCCTTCTAGCATTTTGTCATTCACCCTCATTAAGGCTTCCGAATGATCCCATGCACTCAACTCCGACAACCAATGAAAAAACAAAATACTGTAACCAAAGACTTTCTATAATAAACGCCTGAACCTCCAGCCACGTGCCTTCCAGCTTTTTTCTTATACCATGCTCATTTTTAAGAATCATGACTATTCATGACCATAGGGAATTTGGGGAAAGTAACGAACATCATAAAACTTTGATGTCTGCGAGTTGACGTGACTGGGAGCATATTGTAAATGCGTCTAAAGAAGCCAATAAACAGTGTGTCATAGTTGCTCATCAGCTCAGGGTCATGAAAGATTGTTTGCATAGTTTTGTGCTCGGGGTGTACAAGCTTTCTCGCCGTAACCTTTTTTAAACAGGCTTATATAACCGGCCCGTTTGAAATCATGGATTGAACCTTAATTGCAACAGATGCTCTACATTAGCTATTTCCGTCCATCTGGCTGGCATTCCTGCAAACATATTTCAAGCAGATTCAAACGTGTTCTATTCTGTTGCACTTTTCTCTCTTTTGGCCAGTTTCGTTCTTCTTCTCCCTCTCCATTCTGTCGTTCTCTATCTGAGCAGAATTCAGTTTGAAATGTGGTGAGGCCTGGCAGCTGATTGCTGTGCTGAGGTGTGTGCCCATCCACTCTGTCGGTCTGCATGATAATCACACAATCACACACACACACTCTGGCCTCGGTTCTCCATTAGCATTTCTGTCACTCCTCTAGTCTTAACCTAGCCTCACGTAACCCTCTCTCGCTCATCCTCGGCTGCAAGGCTAACTGCTGAGGTAGTTTGTAACCTAACTCTGTGAAAATACATTTGATCTTATATTTCCTAGAGGAATGTTTTGGTGATCTAAGGAAAGATCTTACTTGTTAAGATGCGGCTATGGCTCAGGCTGATGTTCTTGGCATGATTCGCAGGTGGGACCATATTTGTGGCTTATGTGAGAGTTTATTCACCTGTCAACAATACTGGAAGACAGTTTGAGAGACAATAACAACAACTTTCCTATCATTATTTAGCATACAAAGGCCTATTGATTGAGTTTGAGAGTTAAGAGTCCAAAAAGAAAACTGCACAGTCTCCAGGTAGTGTTTTATGGAGTACACGCATAACATACGTCTTGCATGTATTGAACAAGGAGTGTAGGTGCTACAGGACACGATTGTGTATTTGTTGTTCAAAAGTATGTTTAGGAAGTAGTACAGGAAAAAATTAAACCTGGTCTCATGGCATAAACGTAGGCTACCTGGGGGCACTTTTTAGCAAGACACGAAATATGTACCAATAAGTACATATCACTGCAGTTTTCAAAAGAAATGTTGCTAAAACACAGATTAAAGGGGTAAACCCAGGTACTATCGTGCTCTATCGTGTTGGAAATAGCCTATGCCCTTCACCAAACCAAGCCTAAACCTACCCGATAGTGTTAAAAAAAGCAAAACTGATGTAAAAATGCATTTGTTGATGCAACCCGTGCCATTCAAACTTCCTTATATGCAGATTTGAACCATAGCTCCGAACTCCATATGCTTCCAAACGAACCTACTATCTCTGAAAACTTACAGATATGAAGCTTTATATGTGTGATGCTAACATTCAAAAGCATCAGTTTTCAAATATTCCAGCATATCAATATTGTTTTAGTCATAACATGATATTCTGGAAGCAATTGTGCAAAAATTAAGCTTAGTCGAACTCTAAATTTGTGTGACAAGGAATAAAAGGCATCAGAGTTTTATTGTCTCTTGCATTCATTACTTTTGAAAACTGCAGTGACTTTTTGGTACGTATTTCGCATCTCACCCAAATAGGCTACGTTTATGCCATGAGACCAGGAAGCAAAAATTGCAAAAACCATAGGTCTATAGACTTCAAATTGGCAGTATAAATAGTTATTTAACATGCATTTATACAGTGTATATATATACTTCTGACCACAAAAACCTAATGCATGGTTTTCAAGAAGAAAATGCGGTAACCATAGGAGGTGCACGGAGCACTCTGCAGGCAATATCTGAAAAGATGATGATTTAGGACTGTGTGCATGTGTATGCAATTTCAGGTATGTTTTACATGCTGAGCAATTTAGAGACATCAAAATCATTGTTAATATAAACAATTTATTTATGTTGATTTATTTTTGCAGTATACTGAAGTCAGAGTAAAGTTGATCAAAGTATTTCTCTGGGCTCTTTATGAATTGATTACCTTTTTTACTGTCCACAAAATATCAATCCAAACATCCCTTGACCTTCATTTATCTTTACTACCTCAAATCTTACTCAGACAGCGCAATTAGCATTTCCTTCCTTGAGCGAGTGGCGCCTAGTGGTAAATCTCCATAATAAGGTGACATGAACCAGTCGATTCTTCTTAATTTTGCTTGGGGGCAACACACTGTTTGAGCCTATGGTTTACATACACACACAAAAGAGTCCTGTCACATGTAATAAACAGTGATGTTCACCACAGCAAGAGAGGAATAGAGCCAAGTTTTTTCTCTAATTCTCCCTCTTTCTTCTGGCTCTTTTCTGCATTACCTCTTCTTATTTCCGTGTTGTCTGATGTGGCATTTGTCAGGCCATGTGGCCCGTGGCAGCTACCTGCAGAGTGTCTGTGTTCCATCCTGTCAGAACACATTCGCTCTTACTAACTCTGGCATCTGCACACTCAGGGCCAGGATAGAGGAAGACTGTAACCTCATCATAAAATGCCCATTATTATTATTATGCAATGAAAAAAAACAATACTGCTAATAGATGGGCACTTTATCACACTCTGTAAAAATGAGAACGATGTAAAAGTTTGGAATGTCCACCACTTAATTTGCTAAATAAGGCTGCATTTATTTTGTCAAAAACAAAAAAGGTGCATTTTGATTTTAATTTATTTTAATTGTAATGTATTCCTGTAATGGCTGAATTTTCGGCAACAATTACTTCAGTCTTCAGTGTCACACGATATTTTAGAAATCATTCTAATATGTTGATGTGCTACTCAAGAAACATTTCTTATTATTATTAATGTTAGAGTTGTACTGCTTAATAAATATTCATTCAGCAAAAGTATTTTTAAATGTATATATTGGAGTGAATAGCCACATTCCATTAATCATAGGGAAAGCACTGCAATGTAAAACTGACTAGTCAATCTATTCATAAATTTTGATGCATCTTATAAGTAAAAATTCAATTTAATGCAATTCACAATTATTTTGCATTTGTTTTTTATCATTTGTTTAACCCCTTATGTGGTCTTTGGGGTATATTTTACCCCGAATGACGTTCGCTAAAAATTAAAAAAATGTTCTCTTTGTCCAAGAGACATGAGACTCTGTAAAACTGTAAACACTTTCTAGATCTACAAAAAAAAATGGATTGATAGCATGATTTTATCTTGGTGTAAAAAAAATACTCAAACTCGTGGTCACTTAGAACAACGCAGAAAACATAGACAGGAATAAAGTGGCACACAATGAGATGTCTTTTGTATGCAGATGAAAGTGTCTACCATCTGCAAAATTACAAACGCAGACAAAAACACACTTATTTCTTCTGCTGTCTGCTTGCAAAATAAATGCGGGGAGGGGGAGGGGGGACAATCGTACTTGGGCCCGGTTCACGGCGACCATACACTCTAAAAGGTCACAGATACAGTGATATAGACTGGCATAGAAACATAAACATATTGAAATATCTTGAAATAAAATAAAAAAACAGTTTTATAACAATTGTAATAATATTTCACAATATTACATTTGTGCTGCAGTTTTGATAAAATTTATTTAATGAAATTGGACTTCTTTCCAAAATATAAACAAACAAGCAAACAAACAAGTACATCTGTTTGTTGCCCAAGACTGCAAATGTTATAAAATTAATTCCATTTGGTGCAATTCCGGCCACAAAAATAATAATATAAAAAAATGAATAAGAGAATTGATTGAACAGGGATTTTACAAACAAAACTCGAATCAGGTCAATGGAGGGAGGAGGTTGAAAAAGAGCGATTTGCTAAAATATCACAAAGACAAATCTTTTTTTTCCACCTTTGGAACAATACTGATGAACTGTGCACAAAAGATGGGGAATGAGACGTAAAGCAAAATACAGTTTGTCTAAGTCTATGAATTTCAAGTTGACTCTATGAGTAGTTCTAGCGTTAATGTGTGATTTGTTCTGCTGCAGCTCTGTGTTCAGACTGCCTCTCGGCTCCGCTGTGAATGAATCACAGGCTAGTTTACACCTCCCACTACTGTCGCCACATGTACAGTAGATGGAAATGTGGGCCTTGATTTATCAGAGTCCGGAAAGCGACTGGCACAGATGCAGCCCCACAGGAGGCCAGGGAATGTGAGAGAGCCATTAAAAGTCTCGTCTTTAATTCTGAGGAATTCTACTTCTGTAGAATTACACATCTGAACATGGCATTTTCTAGCAACCTGATGCTTTGAAAACATTTTAAAGTTTAGTAGCTTTTAATGAAGTATGTTTTAAAAATGACTGTATCTTTGACCTAATATATACATTTATTAACTTAGGGTTAGGCATAATTCTGGAATCTGGTCACAAGCAGTCAGCACTAAATGCAGGTCTAAACACTGATGTGCAAAAATTTTTAATGCATTTTGTCAAAACTGATCGGGAATCTTAGAGGGTGATCTGCCCTGTGACGAACAGGTTTGACTCAACTACACTCAGATTCAAAGAAAATGGAGTGTGAAAATTCATATTAGATCAATACAAATTTAATCAAAATACTTTAATACAAAAATAACTCCAATCGCCTTCGTGTATTAAGAAAAGGCCAATGAATATTGGCGTGCATTTAATTACAGCCAGGTACACCATAACACTATGTGAGTGTTATGGTTACTCTCTATCGTTGTTGGCAAGGACTGGGCGGCTGATAACGAGACCCGCAGGCTGGTAGCCTTTTTTAAGGCTGAGCAAAGCCAGCCTTTTGCTTACCAGTGAGACCTCGAGTGCACGGCGTGCCGCGAGAGGTTCTTCCTGGGTAAACCAGGTTGCACAAAAGAGCAATTTTTCTATGGTTGGAGAGGTGTTCTTCGGCATGTCGATCCGACAATGCGCTTCTGCGTGCGTTTCCTCACCTCGTTAGACGGGCACGAGCGCTGCCTCACGTGTCTGGGCTTGGAGCACGCTGAGGCAGCCCTTGTGGATGACTCATGACTCTCATTCGCGAGATGGCTCCCTTCGCGTCCTTCCCGTGGTTATTCGGGGAGCAGTAAAGGCTTTTCAGCTGCTACGGTGAGGCGTCTGGGGGTACACCTGGGCTATGCGATTCAGTTCGCCAGGCGCCCGCCCAGGTATAGAGGCATTCTTTACACCACTGTCCGCTGGGACATGGATGCCGATGTCCTGCTTGCGGAGGTTGCAGTCCTACTGGCGAAGGACACAATCGAGATCAAGAGCAAACTCTCCCCAGTGCAGAGGATCTCTTATCTCGGTATGGAGCTGGACTTGGTCGTATTGACTACCCGCCTAACAGGAAAGCACGAGCAGGCCATGATAATATGTCTGGAGTCATTCAGGCACAAAACAGCGGCCCCTCTTAAAACCATTCAGAGGCTCCTGGGGCATATGGCAGCTGCAGCCACAGTAATGCCGCTGGAGTTGCTTTATATGAGACCGTTTCAGCACTGGTTACACGATCAAGTCCCAAAATGGGCATGGCACGGATTGGCATTTCCCCAGATTCAGCTATTCAACCCATGGTCAGACCTTGCCTTCCTACAGGCCGGAGTGCCCCTGGGACAAGTGTGTCCCTGGACAGGCACTTAACTTCTTTAGCATATCAATTAACTGGAGTTGTCAGCCGTGCTTCTGGCCCTGCATCGCTTTTAAAGGAAAGGAAAGGACGTGACTAGTGGCCAGGTATGGTTTCCCATACTAGGAATTTGTGCTCTGCATTTAACCCA
>JAUCMT010000001.1:16698749-16709025 GCA_032357475.1 Enteromius thamalakanensis
TTATTTTGTTGTTTCTATTAAGTTTTGGTGCTTGGGGTCCTATTTACCCGCAAAGTCCCCGGGTGTGATTCCCAAACTAAGACCACATAATTCATTGTTTAGTCATTTTGCTAATAGCTGGTGTTTGTAACTATTTTTTTTTTATTAAATTACTATTTATTCATATTTATTAGCCAATTTGTATTTACTTGCCAATAACTATTTGAATGTTTGATCATTTGTGCAATGTGTGACTTTATGAAATGCAAATAAATAAATAAAAACACTGCAAACCAATACTTAACATGATAGTTGTGCACTTATCTTTTTATCGTGTAATAATAAAAAAGTGGGAGACTTATAAAGTGCTTGAGAGAGAATTGTTTTCTGCTGTAAGCAGTACATACATTCTTCTTTTATGAGGAGCACTTTGATTGCTCTTCTTTTATCAAAATTAATAATGTGAATGAATGTGTGGGCTAATTGAAAACACATTTAGATTCCTCTCAATGAGAGATGGCTCCATTTTTTCATTCCAATAAGTGCATTCAGTTTATACAGCTATGCCATTGTAGAATGTACCACGTCAGTTTTGTAGTCTGGGTGTCAGCTTTTTTTTACAAGGCAAGCAAAAATAAATATGATGAAAAGACTGGTGAGCTTTAAAGCAAAATCAGTATGGCCGCATCCTCCACTTGTTCTTTCTCTGTCCTCATCATTTCCTTCCAGGCTTATCTGTCTTTCTTACTCGCTCCCTCTCTCGATTTATCTGTGGCTGTGGTCATTAGCATTAACGGGGCCACTTTCTCCTCAATTAACCATGCTGCAACTCAAGCAGAACATTGTATCAATGCTTGCAGGCCAGCCTAGCAACAGGCAGGGTGTTAAAAATAACAGTCTCCCTTTCCATAAACCAGAGCGCTAATCCATGCACTGTCAAAAAGAAGGGTTGGGCTTTGAAATGTACTAAAATAAAATTGGAGACAGAGACAAGATGTGCGAAGCTTGGCTGTGGTTCAACATTAATCCTCAATAAGACAGGAAACTGGCCTCAATTACAGTGAAGTCTTGGGCTCAGGAGAGGGCTACTATGTGCCATGAGAGGTCGCTCCCTTCAGAAATGCAATTATTGTTCAAAATGAAAAAACGGATTCATATTCTGTTATGTTTTATGCATGACAAACCTGAGGCAGAAATGTAAAATACAAAGCCAAATTTTTATATTGCTTGCCTCACAGCAATTGTGTTTATCATAGATACATATTTATAAATTTCCACACAATGTTTTATAAGAGATTTTAAATATGGACATATGAAATTATGAATAATGCATTTGAGAATGAATCAACAGACATATAGTTTCCTGCAGGGCCGTCATCACAGGGAACACTGTGCAGGGATGTCTGATGAGGGCGTTCCTTTTAGGTCTAATCTACTCATTGGTAACGGAGGCCTAACCATAAAAATCATACCTCTATTTAAGAAGAGCATTGTTTATAAGTATAGTACGTTTGTGAATGGAAATGGCTTCATTAAAGTTTAAGTTTGAGAATCACAGCCTCTAGGTGGCCATCGCTCAAGCTTCACCCCAAGGGTTGTGGTGCTACCCGGAAGTCCTTATTCTTTGCTTTCCCTGATGGGAAGAATGGCTCGGCTCCATCTGTGCCAGCCACATGGCAGGCAGCAAACCGCTGATATCCCATCTCTTCAGGGAACCTTGGAGGCACATGGCCGCACTGCTGGACTACAGTTAATGTCCTACTGAGTATTTCCCATACAAAGCCATGGGTACTGATGCAATACTGTATGTTGAGCACTGTTGACAACAGACATCAGCACTTCTGTACATCATGTATTGGGGTAGGAGGTAACGTATTACAAGTAACTAGTAAAGCAATGCTTTACTTTTCAATTTTGTTTTCTTATTTATTGACTGACAAGTCTCCTGACTCCATGTTAGGAGAAACCAGAAATACAGAGGCGTTGTGTGCGGCGTGTGAATACAGTGTAGTTCTAGACTAAATGTGAATGTGCATTAATTCTCAAAAAACAGAAGTATTCAAAATAAACTAAACTCAGAATACATAAGTAACACAACAGTAATGTAACACATCCATAAAAGTAACTAAGTAATGTAATTAGGGAGTAAAGCAATATTGTAATGCATTATGCATTATCCTTCAAGATAATATCCTATGTTTTTACATATATTAATGAATTACCCAAACAATGTTAATAAGCAAGTAGGTAATAGTGAGAATTGATCCTTAAGCGTTACCACACTAGCCTATTGCATTACTGCATTATTTGATATATTTCAGTATATTGCATGTGGTTTTGTTTAGTAAGGGTAGTTTTATATCAGGTTCTTGAACTACCATGTTGAGGTTAGCTTTTTAGAATCTAAACTAGCCTATGCAGCGCTCTTCAACATTCCATTAGAAATCACTTGGATTGGAGAACTGGATCCCAGGTTAGTTCTATAAAACCAACTGGGACTGCTGGCAATCTCAGTTTCAATGAATGTGCTAATTAGGAATGCCAACACATATTATTCTCTGTCCTGCTGCTCACCGGTGATGCATTGGAACACTACACACGTCTCCTCTCCTGGCTCAGTACATATGTCTTATGACTTGAGGGATGAATCTATTCAATCTAAGCACTAATGAAGCAAAATGCCCAGAAGAGATGCAAGATTTATAGGATCTTACACAATTATACCTTATAGTGGTCTAATTACAACCTGTTCTAATGCTTGATTATGTCTGATTGTTCATTAAAATTGGAAGAAATTTCCACAGTACGTTAGTCAGTCAAACTGGCCAGTAAATCAAAAATATAGCTTTGGTTCTAACACTGTCATTTCAAAAACAATCAAACTGTATGGATTCACCAGTGTGTGTGTGTGTGTGTACAACTCTAAAAGAAAAAAGCTTGCACATTCAGGGGTAAATGCATTGGAAACGTGAGAGACAGAGAGGAGTTCCAGGACGTTTTAAGCTGTGTTCTACTAAATGTCTAATACGAAAGGCCCTAGTATTTGCATTATTTATCAAACAGCAGTAAAAAACAGAAAGTGATGTGAAGATGAGTATCTGACACCATTAACACTGCAGAAAAAGAATAGGCTGTTTTTCTGGTTCTGACGTATACATGAAGCATGTGTAAAAAAAAATTGCCATTTATCTGACAAATACTCATGGATTAAGTACCAACAGCAAAGTGTCTGTGATGACAGAGACGTTCCGGTAAATTACGCCACTAGTCAGGAGAGGGCCTCAGTCAAATCCAAGTGGCTAATTTCTGTATTCTGCATGTTACTAAATTTAAAATTATTATTTCCTAATAAATAAACATAAAAATAAATTAAGCACAAGAAGTGAACACTTAAATAACAGTTAAAATAATTGCTTTATATTACACTCTGGGTTGCCTTTGTCATGTTGAGATCATATGATCACATAAATTACTGGTAAATATTACCCTAATTTGATTAAATTACAACAGAACATTTCTACAATGGGTCTCTTCGCAAAAAAACAATTGTTACGTGTAATGCGCCATCCACGTCTACTGGTTTAGTACATTTACAAAAGAAAAGAAAAAAATGTTGTCTGCATCTGAAATCTCATATATGGCATTATACATCATAATGTAAGTTCTTATCTAAATGTAGTACCTTCTCAGAATCTTATTGAGTGTAGTGGGTTGTCCACAGGGAAAGACTCCCGGTCTTGCAGTAAAAGTGATTCTCCTCTGACAGGTGAAGTACCCTACAATATAAAATATACTTTCGCCAGGCAGTACTAAAGATCCTGTTGGCTTTAGTTGCAGATTGTATACTGTATTTTTTCCTCTTTAATAATTGGAAACTTCTGACTTTCTGTTCTTGTTGTCGTAAAACGACTGAAGTGAAGGCTATTCTAACAGCGGGACATGATGCACCTCAGGCACTCCATGAATGTGACATGTTCACTCATGTTCATGTTTATGCCCATTACACAATCCAACACAAAAATCCTTTTTTATTTTTTCATTTTAGATCTGAGTTGATGGGAAGTTGAGCAAAGCTCCTTTGACAAGCAAATACACACTTGACTTCTTTAATGTTCTAAAGTGCTCAGTATTACCAGTACGTGATGCTGCTATGAAGAACCCGGCATAGCAGTTACTAAGTCAAATAGACCTGAAATGACAAATTACAGTCACAATTTGCTGTTTGTGACTGAGCATTTGAAAGAGTCACAGTGACAGTGAAAGCATTTTATCTTGACATATCACACTGTGTTGGATGTCATGAAGTTCCAGGCAAAAATGTTAATGTTACATTATAGAAAATCTAAACCAGGGGTCAACAGACTCGATCCTGGAGGACTGGAGTCCTGCAGAGTTTATCTTCAACCCTGATTAAGTGAGAGCACATTTATGAATCTTTGAGGTCGACTCTGTTCTGTAGCCCACCTTTTTCCTTGCTAGACTGGGGTTAGACTGGGTTCTGAGGAGCGTAGAGATATTGGTGTGTTCTGGCTGATGTGTAGTGCTGTATGGCCAGGCACAAAGTGTGTGACAGAATGCAGCATGTTTAGTGTATTGCAGAGGTAAATGCACATTTTAAAAGCTGCAAAGCTGTGGCTTCCTTTGTAAGAAAAGTTTGGCAAGGTGTGTTGTTGATTGATGGCAGTTCAGATCTTATTCATATCATGGCAAATATTCTTTTGTAAGAACACTGAAATAATAGATACGATTCGTTTATTTGATTTGTATATGTTAGTCATCAGCAGTGAGGTAAAATGTCACCAGTTTCACTCAATAGGTCACAAAAAAAGGATTTTGTTTTTAGAACGTCACTGCCACCTAACGGCAAGCAACTGTAATGCAGGCTCTTAGTAACATTACAATGAGACGCGGATAACCATTCAGTGTATGAAAAAAGCTCAAACAAAAACATAATAAAAAAACCCATGTTAATGGAATAGTTTACCCAAAATTGAAAATTTGCTGTACTCGCCATCAGGCAACCAAAGATTAGTTTATTTATCAGAATAGATTTGTAGAGTTTTACAAGCTTTACATTACTTGCTCACTGATGGATTGCACTTCACACATTTTAATCGATGGAGTGGAGTCGTGTGCGTATATGTTATTGTAATTTTTTCATCAGCTGTGACTTTCATTCTCACTGCAGAGAATCCATTGGTCAGCAAGTGATGATGAAACAAACAAACGTTTTAAATGTAAATGAAGTTTGGAATAAAATCTGTATTCAGCGTGTATATTTTTATGCTCACACATACAGCTCTGGAAAAAAAAGAAAAAGAGACCACTACAGAAAAATCCGTTTCTTGTGGGTTTTTTCTTACAGGTGCATGTAATGGTGAGATTAACGGGGTTTTTTTATTTGTGAACTGCTGCAAGTATTTCTCCTAAATTCTTAATATAACTATTGTTATTTAGAGTATATATTAAAAGGAAATGACAACACATGAAAATAAGCTTTAATAACTCAAATAAAACAAAATGCAAATAAACAAATTGTGTTAATGCTTTGGCTTAAATAACATTAAGAAATCAGTATTTGGTGGAATAGCTCTTGGTCGAACCACTCTTTTTGTAAAAAGGCAAACAGCTCAGCTTTCTTAATGGTTTGTGACCATCCATCTTCCTCTTGACGACATTCCAGAGGTTTTCAATAGGGTTCAAATCTGGAGATTGGGCTGGTGATCTGGTGATCTTCCATCCAGACTCTGGTTGCTCTGGCTGTATGGCATGGTGCAATGTCTTGTTGAAAAATCCAATCCTCCAAGTTGCAGAACATCGTCTTAGCAGAAGCAAGCATATGTTCTTCTAGAACAACTCTGTACTTGGCTTGATTCATGCACCCTTCACAAAGACAAACCTGTCCAATTTCACCCTTGCTGAAGCACCCCCAGATCACCACTGACCCTCCTCCATATTTTACAGTTGGTGTAATACACTGTGGGTTGTCGAACCATAATACACCCAGGTGTTGGCCAAAGCTGAAAATTGGACTCATCAGAAAAGATTACCTTACTCCAGTCCACTACAGTCCAATTCCTGTGGTCTTTTGCAAACTTCAGCCTAGCTCTTCTTTGTTTTTCACTGATGTAAGGCTTTTTTCTGGCTTTGCATGACTTCAGCCCTGCATGTTTCGAAGCGTTCTTGCCGTGCACTTCACCCCAGTCTCAGTTTGCCACTGTTGTTGAAGGTCACTTGAAGTGAGCCTACGGTTCTTGATTGATATTCAAATGAGTTTGTCGTCTTTGAAATATTAAGGATAGATGCAACAAGACGCTCACTAACTCCTTGTGCCAGTAAAGCTAGGATTGCACCCTTTTTTCTTGACTCAAAACCTTTCTTTTCACTGTTTTTGGCATGTTCAGTGGTTATTTTTAAATTTCCAATTACTTTTGAAAGACTTCTAGCACTTTTTTTACCATCCAACTGGACACATTGCAAGAGGGAGAGTGTTGGATACAGCAGTGCTCTCTATACCTTTCCCCGTTAAATAGGATTGGATTCAGGTGTTCACCAAATAAACACCTCATTAAACATGTTTGTGTAGAAATTGAATAAAGACTGGCATGGAATGCTTGTCATACTCAGAGAGATAATGATTTAGGAGTAAATTGCAGTGGTTTTTCAGAGCTTTATACTTGTATAAATAAATTATTTTTATAATAATGTTATTATAATGTAATAAATATATAATATAATGTTATATTATTTTTATAATAATGTTAATTTACAATATAAATGGTATTTTAAAGCATAAACCCAGTTAATATTTGACATAATAAAATGTTTTCAGCTAAGTACCTGAAAGATGTGTTCCAGCCGCTGATTCTTGATTCTTCTAAATATCATCCTCATCCTACTTAGTTTTTCCTTTGCCATATTCACCTTTTCCTGTTGAATGTTATTAAGACACTGTTTGTTGCTTAAATTGCTGATCATTTTTTTGTTGTATAAACTTTATGAATGAACCTTAAATGATTTATACATTAATGTTAAGATTAACAATTTTGGTTAAAGTTTGGTTAAAATTCTATTGCTGTTGTCAGGCTTGTTCTCAGACTCTTACGAGCATGTATTTCCATGTGCTTTAAAAATCAATGCATTTTAACTATGGATTGTTTCAAACTAAGCAATACATGCTATAATAACAATAATATAATAACAGGCTTTATATGAGGTTGCATAACTCAAAAAAAAAAAAGTACATATCAAAAATACACAACAAACAATTGAAACCAAACCAATTAACAAGTACACAAGTGTCTTTATTTACGCAAGCAAGTTTGTTCCTACAATTTAAAAAGAAAAAAAAAGCCACTGTCAAGCTGTTGGCACATTTATGTACAAAACCAGTTAATTTTACTGCCTGCTACAAAGCATTCTCAGTGAAAGTACAAAAAACTAGTACAGTATGTGGATAAAGCTGAAAGCAATGTCAGGGTAATACTGGATACGCAACATCATAACAAGAATAGGTTTAAGACATGGTTCGGAAAAATCATCACGAACTAGAAAGGACAAAACTCAAACACTACAACCTAATAAGATATTTAGCTTAATATTGTTAGCGTAGCAACTGTAATACTGCACATTTAGAAAAAAATATAATCGACCCCAGCAAGACAGTCATAAGTGTAAAAATCAAAATAAAGCATTTTTTTTTTCCTTTTGAGTTAGTTAAAACTATTACCATTGGATGCATAACCATGCCACAAATAACAACTATTTATGTACTTTTTACCTAATACAAGTTTCTTTTGTGGTTTTAAAAAAGCTGCATGACTAATAGGAGTACAGGGACTCAGCGCTGATTCCAAATGCACTTACACCAAAAAACTCACGATGGTCCATAAGTGCACAAAAACTAGCTTGTTTTTTTATTTTTGTTTTTTTGAGACACCGACAAAAGTACTTTACTGCAAAAAGTAGGGCAACTGAAGTCGGCAAGACTGAGCCAAAACGCTTAGTTTGGAGTAACACATGCTTGTACATCCCATATCCTTCTCTCTTTAATTCCAAACGTGTTCGAATGTCATGTAAATACCTTCTTTAACTTTCCAGTGTTTGGCAGAGTCGTTGCAATCAACTTTTTTCTACTTAGATTTATACTTCTCCGATATGGACGATGATCCCAAGAATATCACCTAACACTGACTGCCGAGATGGGTTTCAGAAACCGTCATGAAATGCGTATACATTTAAAGAGATATATACAGTTCATAGGAATGACAGAAAAACCTGTTTTTGTTTAAGTACTTGCATTTCAAAAGTTAAAGCTAAAACTAAGCAATAAAACACCTGAAAATGTTATTTGCATGTGAGAGTATGGCTTGCAATGAATGAGAGAAAACAAATATCCGTAGAGTCTCCCAAGGCAAATCCTACTTGACCGCTCTAGCTGATTTGAGACGTCCTTCTTTTCCAATCAGCAGCCATCTCTATCAAAGCTTAACAAACGTTACTAAGCACCAGTGTCACACCTTCCGTTAATACTGCGCACAGCTAGCATATACAGTTAGGCCAAGCTACAGTATAGCAGTAAAAGTCACTTTAAGGTACTTTTTTTTTTTTTTTAAATCCCTGGCACTCCAAAACTGAATTTGTTGGAAAAAGAATCTGTACATTGTTTGTGCTGTTTGCTGCTATAAGTGCGGCAGCTGGAGCGATTAACCTGTAAATCATAAGTTACAAGTTTGGTCACATTTTGGTTTTTAAAAAGTCTAAAGAAAATCTAAATCATGACTAGCCGTTTATAGGGTGAGCGTAAATCATCGGCGTGTAATACAAAAAGGTGAAAAGTGTAATCCCTTTGGCTAACCCCAATCCCCCTAACAAGACCCAATCAAACCTAAAAGTATGTGGTACAAAAGAGAACAACTTAGTTCGTTTATCAGGTTGTGCTCTCAAACACGTTGACGGAAAAAGGGAGGTAGAGGAGAAACGAAATCAGAACAAAGACTAGGAAATGAAAATCTAAATCCTGGGTAGTCAGAGACGTTGCAATGGAGACGATAAGCACGTCCCTAGACCAACATTCCTGGTCACACCCGTACATAGCAAGTGTTACAGTTATTTACCTCCCCATCCCATCTGATCCCGAAACCATGAAAATTAGACGTAGTTAAGTTTAGTTTATATATGTGTCTTTAGGGAGGGGAAGGGCATGCTTGTGTGTGTTTGTGTGTGTGTGTGTATACATATTTATATGTGTGCGCAAGAGCGCATGCTTTATGTGTATGCGTTCAGACGCTCTTTAGAGCGAGTGGAGTGGATATCGTGAAGCTCCTGCTCCTCCTTGGATTTGATGTCCTCGTATTTCTGCATCCGGCAGGCGTCCTTCACGTAAGCCCAGTTGGCCGACAGCACCATCAGGTAGTGCACCTACAGCAACACAAGGGTTAGAGGGGAGGGTTAGTGTTAGTGCTGATGAGCCATTTTTACGATTATTTTGGAGACTTCGAGGGCGTTTAGTGGCCCAGTTTAGACTGGAGAGCAACTAGATCAGTTATTTCCCCCATCAGATGGCATGGTGTCCAGTACCAGCTGAATATAAGCCAGGTTATTTCATTTCCACAGGTTATCGCTTGTAACTGGAGGGTTAACTTGGGGAGGTGGGAAAAGGACAGGGACTGAAATGATATTGCAAAACGGTAGAGCCTGGGTGTTATTTTAATCAAGCCAATTAAGGGACGCCATTATAAAAGTCGCTGTAGTGGGTGATGGTGGTGGGGCTCTTGGTGGACAGAGAGCGTGTCGGGATGTGGGAAGGGACACCCCAGACCGGAGCTGGCTTCAGAAACGCGTGCAGTACCTCCCCGTGCTCTTAGACGTCAGAATGACGTGGTTACGGATGAGGACAGACACCGCCACCACCTATCACAGTAGCCAGATCATTGAAAAAGAGAAAGGAAGAAAGTTACTTGCTGCTTTCCTAACTGTTGTTCACCCTCAAACCTGCATGATATTCTTGCTTCTGTGGAATAAAGTAGAAAATGTTTTATTTACGCTGAAAGGACAGTGAAAGTAAACGGTGAACAAGGGATGTCAAGCTTCAGATAATCAATCTTACTGATAATCTTGTCCTTGCACTTAAAGGCCCGGTTTCACAAACAGGGCTTAGCTTAAGTCAGGTCTAGGCATTACTTTAATTAAGATATTTAAGCAGCTTTTACAAAAATGCCTTATTAGAAAATATTACAGGTGTGCATCTTAACACAGAACAATGACACTGACATGTTTTAAGATTTGTCAGAGCAAG
>JAUCMT010000001.1:16725778-16743364 GCA_032357475.1 Enteromius thamalakanensis
CAGTGAAAACAGTTATATTGAGAATTAGGGTGCATTGAATAACATTATGTGACCACAGAGAAGCAAGATAATATGACACACTGAAGTAATGAATATGCAAATTGATATATGATGTCATCTAGCATTCTAAAGCGGGTTTTAAATCGGATGTGTGAAAGATTTAATAATTTTTTGTTATTAAAATTGAAGTTCCTGTAGTGGTTTAATATTGTTACCCTGATTCAAATTTGATTACATAATTAAAATATACATAGACTGTAATTGAAAGTCTATACAATATATTTATTAATATATTCAAATTAAAAATATTTCTATTTCAAATAAATGCTGAATAAATTTGAACTTTGTTATTTAGCAAATCAGTATATTGGACAGATTTCTGAAGGATCATGTGACATTAAAATACAAAAGTTATTTAGTAAAGTTGCAATACTTTATCACAAAAATGCTGTTATTTTTGGTTTACCCCCACTACAAAAAAAAAGCCTAGACTAAATGACTAACCATCTTTCAAAAAGCTTAATGAGTTGAGAAATGTCCCATGTCTCACTACTACAACCAAAAAGGGACTCCCTATTGACCCTGCTCCTCTGATCCATATCCCTCTTGTTCATTTGCTCCATCTGCCAGACTCTTGTCAAACAGTTGTGAGGGGATTACACCCTCAAGCCCATTGCCCAATCAGGTCAGAAGGTCAAAATTATCTAATGGTTAGCTCTCAGAGCAACAGAAAAGAACAGGCGTGGCTGAAAAGAGCGGGTGGCTAATTAAAATGCAAAGCAGCTTCTCCCATTAACCCCATTAAGACTTAAACATGCCCCAATCCAAGCTTGGGGCATATATAGAGCGAAGCATAGATAATGCCCCATAGGAAAATATATATATATGGAATGGCTTTGAAAGATGACTGCAAGGATTCGCTCTCATTCAATAGGTGATGCCACCTCTTTATAGTCCATGGATCCTGCTTTGTGCTCAGGTATGCCAGTAAAAAAAACATTGTTAGTAATGAGTAAAATCATAAAAGCTGAACATATTAATTACACTTAAGCATCAAGATTTTGGCCGTGAACTGCATGTTAGCATTTAGCATCCTGCAGATATTTAAACCGACTCATCTGCGCGTTTAATCGACCAGTGACGTTTCCATGCCAACCCCAGCAAATTCAGCTTGAGTGCAATGACCCACTTACTGTACGCCAACAAAATCAGTGGGACAATGGAGAATCTGACACATCTCTTACAAACACAGAGCTCAATGGTTACTAGCGAGAAATAAAAAGGAAGGAAGATGAGGAAGCAAAGCTACGGCTCTGGGTTTCAGGGTTAGAACAATATTATTGAATTCCACAATGAACAACTTCTACAAAAGTAGTGCTGGACCAGCCCACAAAAGAAAAATATCAAGAGCTTGGACTTGTTAACCTCTTAAAAAAAGAAGAAGAAGAGCAGTATCATGCATTATTGAGGAAGGAGAGAGATACAGTAAATTGGTGGAAATTTAAAAAAACAACAACTGAAGAACACTAGTGGTAGGAATGGAAGGACAGAGGCAACTAATTGTTTTGCTGTTAATATGGTTTATGACTCGCATAGCAATACACATACTGTATATGTATTCAACCAGCAGACCCCCACCTTTTATCCAAACTATAATTCAATCTCGGCCAAAGTGTGCACAGATTCAGTTCATCACACCCTTTTGAATAAATACAATTCTCAGACTACTTCTACGGTACATTAACAATAAGCCCATTGGCATCAATCACCATAGCTTGGTTAGTTTGGCATCAGCTGAATACAGTATCACCCATTTACTAAAGGAATCTGAGGCCATGGTTTCTTTGATTTGGCAGAGCACCCCCATCCAGTCATGCTTATTCAGTGGTAAAGAGTTATCCTAGACCTGGCAACCACACTTGAGAGTGTCTGCATGTGTATGAGTGGGCAGGGATCAAAATTATGTTCGGTCTTGCTGCAAAGGGCTTCAGGATGTTAAACATTCACAAGTGAATTCTAACATCAGTCAGCTACACTCTTAAAAAATTAAGGTTTCATAAGCGGGTTTATGGAGTGATTCCATAAAGAACCTCTTTTTTTGGTTCCACTAAGCACTTCAGTGAAGAGTTTGTTTTAGTGTGTGCCACATTTAAACCTTTTACTATTTAAACCACTATTAAGAAGACTTTTTTGTGTTTTTTTCTGCAGTGGAAAGATTCTATGAATGTAAAAGTTTATAAATGGAACCATCAATGCCAAAAATGTCAGGTACTCTCATTTCATTCAGATAATAAAATTTAGTTTGGTAAAAGATTAGGAGGTTTGGGCAATATGATAAAAAAAAATGATACTTAAACATTTTGGAGCGGGTGACTGATTCCATCTACTGTAACAATGTCAATTTTTTATGTTATCTAACGAACTTAAAACACAACTAAAACATGATTATAGTAAAATGTTCTTTATTAAAACTTGCAAAAGTGCAAAAAATTACAAAATGTAAATACAGTTAACTTTTAAGTCGACAATTCAAAAGAAAAATGACAAAGTATAACACCAGTAGCAGGCTGTTATTAACAATGAACGTTTTTAAATCTACAAAAGAAAATACGTAACAGCATCAGCTTGCCACCATCCTGGCAACATGAATATCAAAACACACAGTAGTAGTTATTTACAGGCTTTTTAAATCCCCCTACCCTTTTTTCTACAAAGAAATGCACCTGATAGATTATATTTGACCACTGTGTCCACACATAAAACATTTTTAAAATGTTACAATTTAAAACATTTAAAAAATGTGGTGCTTGAGTTTAAAGAAGCTCAGCTCAAGTCCCATAACCTTAGGAGCATGTTTTCCTATTTCAATGTTTTTCTTTTAATGCCAAAAACATTTTGTTGTAAATAAGACTGGTAATATTTTCTATGTTTCAATTCTTCAAAGAGCATGTCTCATACAAGCAATCATTCTTTCCTCCTAATTATTACTATTAATGTACTGTTAGCCTGTCTAACTGTGACGTCTCCTAAATGACTAAATGTAAATGCTTTTATTTCTAATCAAAACTGAAACATTACATATTCATTGATATAATAAAATGGAGAAAAAAAAGTCACCCAATGAAATCCAATCTAACAGCTTTATTCAGTTGTACTTTTTATCAGTATGCTTATTCAAAATCACAAACTCCGTGACTTTCAACATCAAGCAG
Organism: Enteromius thamalakanensis; assembly: GCA_032357475.1. NCBI lineage: Eukaryota > Metazoa > Chordata > Actinopteri > Cypriniformes > Cyprinidae > Enteromius > Enteromius thamalakanensis. The sequence goes on from JAUCMT010000001.1 coordinate 16,728,991, forward strand.
AAAATTATGATTAAATTGTGTGTGTATGTGTGTGTGGCCCCATCATCCCAGAGGGTCTGAGGCAATCGGATTAACCCTCTACTGAGCCGCCCGGGCCAGACAGAAAGGAGGGGGTTTATGGTGGGAGCATGATGGGGGAGGGGTGCCCAAGAAGAGAAAGTGGCACATACTCCCTCCCACATTACCATACAATAGGCTCGGGACACCCATGGCATCACATCACCGCCCTTATACAACAGGGCTTTGTGTTAGCGGTGAGCACCATGTGATAAGATCACGTATATGCAGTGTGCTCACACTGGCTTATCACTGACTAATTAGTGAGTGCCAAAACAACATCTGAGATCAGATTCTGTGACGTAAACAGACGTCCCATCTCTCAGCTACGTGCACAATTGTGTTTACTCTAAATTAATTTAGGTTATAATTAGAAGAAAGCAATCCACAAAATGGTTGCTTTCTAACACTCTTGAAACACATTGCTTGTGCATGTTTGAGTGCTCCTGGAAGAGTATTAAATAGCTTGTCTAAAAAGAACAATGATGATTAATAAATTGTCTACTGGGCCAAAAGAGAGAGCATGGTTCATCTTCTGATTCTTGGGAAATCGGTCATGCAGCCACGATTGGAATTGGAGCTGATCATTTAAATTCTCTACTAATTTATAGCATATATATACATGTCTTCAATATCACTTTTTACAAACAGATACAAAATCCTTATTTTGATGTCAGGTACACGGTGTTCAGCAGGGATTGTACAATTGTACTGTAAGAGTCAAGTTAAGTTACTTTAAGGTTAAGCAAATAAATGGTATTGGTGAAAAAAAAAAACTAAATTAATTATTTGTTAAACTAGCACTGAGTACAAAAGATAAAATAGTGTATTGGCGTCATTGTTTATTTGGCGACCTGGCATGCAGAAAACTTTACTTTTGGTGCGATAAGCATTCTTTTGTCTTGCATGCCCTGCCTATACACATTAAATGATTTTAGAATGTAAAAAAAGTATTTTAAGAATTCTATAGAATAATTTTAAAACAAAATTACAACAAAAAATGTAATTTAATATTTTTAAAATATTTTTAATATATATAAACGTTATAAAAGTACACCAAATAATCTGTTCACCATGAAAAAAACTCTACGCTTTACTCTCCACTGTGCATGTACACTGGCCGTCGATGAAATCATAGTAATCACTGTCCCCTCAGGTAATAAACTACACCATTCCTGGTTCTACAGCACTATGCCAGTATAAATGTCCTATAGACTTTGCAGATCCTTCAGAAGCCTACCTTAGATTGTTATTCCCTGATCTGGCGGTTTACAGATAAGCTATGAAACATCTGGACATATATCAGCCATTATCATTCCAATAAACTGTACACTGTACTGCTTGAAACAACCAAATCTAGAAAAGATATTAGCAAAGCAGCGTATGTGTGTGCTTGCTTTCCCTCCAACTTGTTTGTATTCATTTCTTTAATGCTGTTGAGGAACTTCTGAGGGCTGAGCCTGCTGTGTGACAGCTCAGTGATTCTAATTGGGTGTTAGTATTGGCGTGAGAGCGGGTGATTACAGCTGACAGCATCTCTGCCAGGCTCTTTGAAGCTCTATACAGCACTTCTGCACTGAGATGCACAGAACTATGAAAATTCAGGCTGAGATCTCTACAGGAACTAAAAGGTCTTTGGCTCTGTTAGGATCAGAACACTGTCTAGACAGACTGTATCTAGTGTAAATGTAATGAGGGTGAAATTTACCATATTATTTGTTGATATGATAATAAACATGCCATTGTTCTTCGCTGCCTGTCATGTTTCATCCCAGTAGGGCTTGGATTTTTTTTTCCCCTGACTAAATAGACATCGCATATGGGGGCATTTATTCACTTTGAGATGGATATAGAACAAGACATTCAAAATGTTAGCAATATCTTGCAATAACACATTTATATTGTTGTTCGGCAGGGTTAGGATCTGGGGTTACAAAACCTCAACCTATAATGCAAAAAAAAAATGAGAGGGGGGACCATGTAAGGTCATATGGGTAAATCACTTATGGCAATTTAACCAAAACAAGTTTATTAATTCATAATTAAATTCATGAATAAAACAGGCCTGTATGTCACAAATGGATCTCTTAAGAGAGAAGGAAAGAAAATGTTTTAGCATGTGGCTATTTTACGCTACATCTGAGGATAGTATTGAACTGCTTTTCTGCTGCCTCTATTAAAATATTGTAAACGAGTGGAAATATATGATGTGGGAAAGTTAAATCAAGTTTGCTGTAGACTTTGCATGTGACAGAAAAACAAAATTATAATAGTATTTTTAGATTTTTTAGATTTGTTTTCTAGTGTGACAATAATTTAATCATCCCATTGGACTACTATATGGCCAATATTAGCACAGGTGGCTACCATTCAGATACACAGCTAATGCACAGGATTTTAAGTTGACCGATGGCCACAATAATCTAATGAAAAGCAAAATATTTAATTCAGAAATTAAGAAATAATAATAACTGTCTGCTGTATTAAGTCACCATACTAATGCATCAGTTTCATGGCAGGGAGTGAATAAAATATGTGTTTGTGGGGACAGTTAAATCTGCTGAAAATAATTTAAGGGACCTTGTACCACAACTTTAACTGCACGATTGCAAGTTTAAAATTCTAACTTAATAATATGTTGCCAACATTATTCTGATTAGTTCTATTGACAATGATGCTGACAATTACATTAAGCTAATATTGTATGTTTGTTTGTTTTTTTCACCTGCAATCACAATGCTAATGGCATGACATCATTCAAAACAGTGGTTTGACATTATAAAAATAGAGCAGAGACAGATGGTAGAAAATTGCCCAGCAGGCTCAGACCACATTTACTCTAAATCGTCTCTGAACAATCCTAGAACCCTTTTATATCACTTGCATTATTCATGAGCAAGGTTTTCTTTGTTAAAAAAATGCCATGGACTTAAAATCCCACAGGTCAAGGCAGTCACAACACAAGAAACGTGCCTCGGATAGAGAGAGTTTGACAAAACTGTATATAGCAAAAATGAGGGGGGAAAACTCTAACACCTTAAGATTTACATTTTCAGCCCTCCAAGTGAGTCTTAAAATGTCATATCTTTACATTTTCCATGTCTGTGGGATCCCTGTACATGATTAGCAAATTAATTCACGCTTGTTCACTAAACCTGTAAAATCAATGAAGCTGAATAAAGGCTTTCATCGACATACTTGGCCTTTGTTATATTGTGAATAGTAACTGTCAAGCTTGTTGGAAACGGCTTTAGGACACTCTGACAAAGCAGTGGCTAATTAACAAACACTAATTACACGTTCATCAAAATCATCATTTAATTTCACACATACAGAAATGGCTTTAAGGCACTGTAGATACACAATACTAGGTTGTTTAAAAAAAAAAAAGTAAATATACACCACTAGATAATATGTAATCCTTATTAGTATTTTATTATTATTATTATTATTTTATTTAGATTTTTTGCAATTTGAGTGCCCTGCAAAAATTGAATAAAAATTATCCAAACAGCTTTCCAAAACATCTATAAAGGTTTAACACAAGCACGCAACAGATGCACAATATTTCAATAACATGAAATGTTTACACTGAAACAGCTCAGGACATCAATCAGAGGGGTTCCTAGCCCAGAGGACGTCATTGATCAAGAGGCAGGAAGAAGCGACATATTTCGAATGAGTACAAAGAGCTATCATACTTTTGAAGAAAACACAACAAAAGCAGCAAAAAGATCAATAGTACACAGAATCTCATTTTAAATCCCACTTCAAAGTCCTTCTTCGGTCACTGAATGATTACCTTTCTAAAAGTGAAAATAAATCACACACAAAAAAAATCCAAGCAAACAAAAAATAGTCCATGTCTACATGGTATTTCTGTTATTTCTCTCTTTAGTAATATGAGCAGACACTAACAATTCAAAGTTTTTCCATTTCTCTCAGCTGCATTCAAAAGCCACATTTACTTCATGTTTCATTATTTCAAGTACAGCCTTGTTCTGTGTGTGACTGACACTGTGACCTATTCACTAAGACCATATGAAACATGATTTATCCAGTGTGCAACAATAGCTTAATAATGTTAGTGAGCATATGAATTTACAAACCAAAGCACAGAGAATCGATTTCACTTTTACATTAGTTTATGCAGTTAACGAGAGTGTTTGAACGATGGCCGCAGAGAAAGAACAAGGCAGTCCTGAGTATTTAATTTCGCTATGCACTGTAGCATGTCCCAAGAGCAAGATCAATACAGTTCCCATCCAAAAACTGCCTCCAGGTCAAGCCGTGGCTTAATCTATGCACTCAAATGAGTGTAATGTTTTTTTTTCTTTATAAGTTTTGATGGCACAGCTCTAATGATATGCTACAGCAGTACAATTATTTTAATGAAAATCACATAGTCTCAACAAAACATGGCATATAATGTAGGCATAAAAACTTCATTTTATACATTGAAAGCGCATAGCTTGTGATGGTAGCTTATCTGCCTGCTGATCCACTTGTGAAAACTAAAGATGAGAATTAATCCAGAGCACTCTGCCATCTGCTGAAGATGAATGATTTATCTGTCTTAACCCCCACAAGCATCCAGTTTTCATGTGACGCTGCTTGTGTTCTAATCAAATTGTTCATATCACTAATGAAGCCTCTATATACAAAGCCAGGTGTACTGTATCTTGCTGAGTTCTTTTCCATTGCCCTTCTTATATACAACACTTCATTCTAAAAAATGCTGGGTTAAATATGAACAAACCCAGTTGGTTGAAAACAACCCAATCGTTAGGGTTGTCCATATCTAACGCAGAATTTTATAGAGTGTAGTAACTACCATCTTTATTCCCAGTTAGAAGGCATTACAAAAAAACATTAACTGGGAAGCTGGAGCTAAAATTCATTCACAGAAAGAGAGAGCGGGTGAGAATAAGAGCTGGACTGGGTCTGAGAGAATCCCTTGCTGACGGCCCCCATGGGCAGTCTTTAAACACTGTTATTACGAAGTGCTTCCTCACATGAGTGAAGTGGAAATAATTGATTTCCACAGAAATGCTGAAGGACTGCACATCTGTTGAGCAGCTTCTGTAGGCTTTTTGTATGGCGTTTCATTATGGGTGTTGTTCACATTAACAGCCAAAACAAGCATCAGGACAAACCAACGCACATTCTAATAAAAGTCAAATTAAATTCAGTCTGTCACATCAAGCCTTATGCAACCTAAACTCATTAAACACATGATCAACAGCTGGTTTGTAACTCGTATTCTGAGGCGATAACAAGAAAGAGGGGTGTAGTATGAGTCAAAAAGAGATCGTTTTGCATGCTCAGTGCCGCCCTGATTTCCTCTCTCTCTCTCTCTCTCTTTCTCTCTCTCTCAATCAGAAGTGGGTCAGTTATGGCAGGCAAGCAGTGCCGTCACTTAAAGAAGAGCTGCGGTTGCTCATAAGCACCATTTTGATGACACATATCTACTTACGCCCTAGCAACCAGCCTTATATTTCAAAAACCCCCCTTGCCCCACCTTGTATTTGCTGCCTATTGTTCTTCAGCACGTCCAACTACAGCAATAATAGAAAAATGAAAGCATGAGAGTGGGCGTGTGAGTGGGAGAAACACTGCAGTGCTTATTTAAGACTAAACATCAAAAATATCGGGCACCTACTCTCACCTGTACATAAATTCACTGAATTTCTAATGAATCCCAATCAACAATCTTGCATCTGGCATACTGTATTCTTTTAACTCATTCTTAATACAAGAAACACCAGATGCCTCTCCCACACGCCTCCTAAGCCAGACACATCACAAAAGCTACCGCTTTAAATCAGATGAGTGACAATCGTGAAAAGTAAACGGTTTTAGAGACAAAGGCAGTAAACAGCCTCACTAATCTAATCTGACCCGAGTATTGTTTTGTAATGGCTGCATTGTGGTGATAACCAGAGCAGCCCAATGATGTAAAGAAAGAATGAGGAGGGGAAAGAAAAAGAGAGCAGTGACAAGCCCTCATTATCCATTAAGACAAGCACAAAAAAAAATCAAATGACACAATTGAGCACACTGAAAACTTCCCACAGACTGACCACTGCACTTGAAAATACACCAGCACCAATTAACAGAAGCACTGATCTTTATCAACGTCACTGCCAATTGTGCTGCAGCCTTTAATAATACAACCACTGATTCTGCAGGCTGTAAATAAAAATATCATAAAAGTAATCAGAGGCAGTGGCCATCAGTAAAGCCTTGCCTGATTGAAATTGTAAACACGTATGCATCAACACAAAGACAAGCGCGCATGATGAGAGGAGGAAATGATGAAGGAAAGCTATTTGACTCAGTACCTTTCTGTGTCTGTCCCTCTTCCATGTTCTCTTCCATTGTGGATCAAAGCGCGGATTACAGAAGTGAATGAAATGTAACAATGCCTATACGGTCAAGTGGATGAGCGTCTGTGCGCGCGGTGGAGAGATTGAGCGCGTGTGTGTGGAAGAACGCGAGCTGGCGCAAGTGTGTGTGTGTGCGTGCGTGAGGTGGTTCCGCTGCTCCTCTTCTCGACCGCAGATATCAGTCAAAGAGATCTTCAGCTCTCAGTTTACCTGTCTCTTAAACGCTGTCCATTGCAAAAGAAATATAGGCGCGTTTTCAAATATTCGTTGACGTCAAAAACAAGCGCGCCGCGCGTGCTAATTATCTCTAAGACGTTTGGTTTTGATAACGAGAGATTTGAGACCCTTTGAACCTTGCAGGTGTTTTGAACAACTGATCTCTTTTCTAGCGCTGATGTAAAATGCACCGCATTGAAAACAACTCCCCGCACTAACAGATGGATGGGTGTATCCTAGTAACCAGCAGGGCCCCCCCTCCCTTCATCATGAAGACTCCAGCATACAGTACACACACACCATGGTCCCTGTGTCAGCCTGTGGACAGCAATGTGTGTTTTTACATGTCATGCTTTGATAGATACATTTAATCTATCCAAAAATTAGATAAATCAGTGGACTCAAACAAAGCTGCAGCCAGGTGGGCTACATGGTCAGTATTTCTAACCCCACGGGTACAAGAAAGCTATTAATTATAATGGATGTCATGCATGCTCTTTATTACTACAATATTACATGCATAATTAAGAGAAGCAGCATAAATCAATTATTATTTCTAGCTTAGCTTGACCTGATTTGTTTGACAAACTTGTTAGTTTGTAGCTTAATCCACAAAAATATTCCATAATATATAAAAATTTTTGCTTTCCCTCATTACTACTCAAGGGTCAGTCATCTGAGTTAAATGCAGACCAATTCCACTTGTCTGATAAAAAGAAAATTCATATGGTAATACTTTGAAGTATGATCTGCGCAGGCCTGTGAGAATCAATGAGCAGACACAGAGAGTTGGTGCTCCACTATAAAGCATACTCAGCTTTATTCAGGAAGACAGATCATGTTTACAAACAACATCAGGCCATATGTCTCAGACATCATCAAAGTATTCAGTTATACATTACATTATATACATAGGAAATAATTTTTTCCTAATAATTGCTTATTATAAGGTGTAAGCAATATGTGTATTTTTTTTCCTAGCTGTCTAGTTTCTCACCAATCAGCAGTGTGTGAAAGAGGAAGTGCATGAAGTACGTCTACTTGGGAAATAAAAGGGACAGAGAGGGAAGCCTTGAAATAATATTACCAATACAAATGTATTAAAAGTAGCAATTGCATGTTATGTTAATCGCAATACAATTGAAGTATTCCGTATGAAGTTGATTATTCAATACAGTAAATCAACAGTGTTGTGACTATAGTGCCACTTTCCTTGTAAAGGTTCCTGTCACCTCCAGCTGTTCTGATCAGTGCCAATGACGCTCTCAAAAACATACTAGCAGCTTGAAAACTGAACATTTGTTGTCACAATACTGCCAACAGACTTGAGAACCTAGCAACATAAAGAGCTCTGAGATGGCAAAAGAGCAACAGAGCAATCCATAAGGAAATAAAATGAGTATTTAGCTAAGCTTTTTTAAATCTTGGACTAAAATGTTGCCTTCACCCTTTCCATTTGAAATCATCAAACCTTAAGATAACACATATATATAGGGTGATATCTTTACATAAAGATAAGCTGCTTTATTTTTAAGTTCCTCAAAATAATTTCAAGCAGCAATGAATTTCAAGCACAGAACCTCCTCTTGAAAATGTGCATGTTAATGTGTGTATGTTTCTAGAGCACTACTCATTGAGTTAGACATAAATATGTGCATTACTTCTCTCATATTGTTCACTTAATCAGTAATCACCCTCACACATTAATTCCACTTGACCCCACAACTTGCGGTTTCTGATTGGCTAAGATGCTCACAGGGGATGAGTTATATGAAGACTATCAATATCATATCTATATCATATTTCTTTAGAATGTGCCCCACTAATGCTCTAGATGTCCTAACTGTTTGTGAATTGAATAGCTTTGAATGCTACAGGATATAACATTACTTAATATAATTCACTCTTTACTGATGTATGCAAAGAAACATATTTCTAATATCTTTTTATAAAATGTATATATTTTAATTAACACAGCTCATATACAGTACATAGCTCATTTAAAAACTAGAACAGTTCGACGTAACCACACAATGTTACAGGAGAGACAAAAATGAATGCTAGTCATTAACATGGACTGTGGTACATGCTGCCAGCTGGCTTGCGTTTTAAGAAGATTAGCTGGAATGCCTTGTTATCATAAAATTTTTTCTCCAAACTGCAGTCAGTGCTGAGCTTTTCTTCTCTGTCATAGCTCAATAAAGTGATCCATTATTGTCAATTACAACACTGGCCTGCAAACACTACAGTTGTTTTAATTCCTGTTCTCTGTTTGATCAAAAACAGGCCTATATAAGAAAGCTGTAACAATTCGATTTATTGGCCAAAAAGGGCATTTAATGCATATCATGTATGTATTTGCAAAGTTGTAGCCTTTTGTTATTGTATTTTAAACATCAACATTACTTAATTGCTGGACATGTTGAATAAATCACATAAGCTACGTTAATATAAACACATGTATTATTGTAAGGACAAGAGGCTTCTGGAGTGTTTTTAATGCCATGCATAATCAAATTGCAGTGTCCACCACTTCAACAGCAATTTTTATACCACTTTTACAATACAGCATCTGTTTCTGCCAAACGGTCACAATAAAGTTAATTGAACGTGATGTAAATAATTTTCACACCCCATCTTTGTCTGATTGCTCACTACACTATAAGTGCAGAGGGAAGAGGATGAACTGTTAAGCCCCATAGGGTCTTGCTGCCAGGGCTAGCATCCAATCAGAATGCCTCGAGCAGTAAGGAAGTGACAGAATTGGGCCTGCACATTTATTACAGAGCTGAGAGCAGTCATCCAGTGCAAGATATGGAGAAATTGGACTAGGATTTCCTATTGCCTGGTCTTTTGTGAGACAACATTCTGTTGGGGGTTATGGTTCAATTAAAAAAAAATAAAGCAAATGATTGCTGATTGAGAGATGGGCCAAAAGATAATTAACCGATTAAGTTACTGCTCAGAAAACTTTTACATCCTGCTCTTGTCTCTATATGTTTTGTAATAATTGCTTGAATGATAATGATTATAGATAAAACATGAATAAATAGATACATCAAAATAAATGACCTGACCTGCTTTCACAGTTTGAATATATATATATTGCTCCTCTATGTTGTGAGTAAAGAGCTGTCAGCTTTCTGCCTCCATCCTGCTGCTTCAGCCTGGTAATCAACTAAATGAATTAAACCAAACCTTAAAAACAATTCTCTATTCTGTTGCCTGTTTCACAAATAAAATCATTGCTTTCTGTGAAACTAAAAAGGGTCATTTCAATTTTTCACATTTCAAACTTTATTTTGATTCACAATTATGTCTCACTCCATCTCTTCACATTTTCATGCTTGGTCAAAACCCTTTTGCGTCGCTTATTTTGATGTGAAGTGTCCTTTGTTGCTTTAAAAAGGAAACTCTTAGCTTTAATATGCCGACGCAATACACAATATTTTTTTTTTATTTTATCGTCATAATTAAAAGATACATAGGTAAACACAATGTCATTATTTCATATATTTAGGGGTGTGATTTTTCAATGTAAACAGTAAAAACAGTTTGATTAAAATTCTATTATTTACACAATTATCTGCACTAGGGGTGTAATGGTTCCCAAAAATCACGGTTCGCTTCGATACGACACAGTTGAATCACGGTTCGGTAAGTTTTCGATACAACAAAAAAATTAAGAAAAAGAGAATTTCTTTTTATTTACTAAAACTAGCATAAAAGTATGATCTTGTTTTGTTTTTTTACTCTGAACAACAATGAAGCTATACTTCACATTTCTCCTGGGGTTTCTTCTTAGCAGCAAATAAAACAAAACCTCCTTTATAACCAAACCCTTATAAAAATGAAATGTAATATTGTAGTAGTTATAAACTAAAAGAAGGAAAAGAACAATTTTGTTTTTTAAATGGAAAAAAATGTTTGTTTGTTTTTTAGTTCAGAAAGATGGGTTTCCACATTTTCTTCAGACAGTACAGATCGTGTCTTCAACACATGGGCTGCTGTTGTGCTTCAGCTAAAGAAGGTCACAATCTTTCTGTTTCTGTGCTAGGAGGGCTCAATTACATTTAGCTCTTTCTTAAATCCAGCATTAAAGTCTGCGGCTATAAATGTACTGATCGCTGTTACCAATCGATTATTTTGCCCTGTTCGAATCTGTTGGAAATGCCTACCTGAATGCCGTGGGGATAGTTTGTAATATGTGTGTTTCTATTTTTTGTCTGTTTGGGGGTGGGAGGGCCAGACAGCACGTAGCACTGAAAACATTATATTTTACATATACATTTATTCTCTTTTTTTTTTTTCTCCAACTATAAAAGTATTAGTCTGAATCGTTTGATTTGTAATGCGTACTGAACCGAAATGAAATACGATTGGCTTTTGTGTATCTCGTGACTGATTGAGTCATGTTACGGGACGGGAGTATATTTTATGAACGAGACGTGAGTGTGTTAACAGAGCATTTTTAATGATTAAAACCTTAATTGTTTTACTCTTCTTCACATAAAGACTTTGTATGGCTTCAGAAGACTTGGAAAGTAACACGACTTGTTTGTAATGTTAATGATTATCAATGTTTATGATTAGTTTGTGCAATAAATACCTGCAACTGCATTTGCCTGTGCGTGTGTTTATATTGTTCAGAGGTGGGTAGGTTTGAGGTAGGGGTGGGGTTTGGTGCTCCAATAAAAGTAAAAAATGATATAATAATAAATGTATATATGCATGCAAACCATTACATTAAGCAAAACAACAGAAAACAATGGAGGACGCTTCCAGGTGAAATGTGACCTGGAAATACATGAAATTGCATTTATGTATGATTGAAACCACAGAAACGGCACAATCTAATTGATTATTCTCACTACACACTGGACAAGATAGTCTGCAATTACTCTCATTTAGCAACACAAATCAAATTTGACCATACCTCAATCAATTATCCCAGTGTGCATAATAATCTTTAATGACAGTGGAAGAACGAGAAAGTGAGAGAGAGGAGAAGAGGATCGTGTTAGACACTAATCTGTTTTAATACGCCAAAGATTCGCTAATGAATTATTTTGCTGATTACATTCATAAAGAGAACCAAAAATAGGCTGCAGCGAAGAAAGGATGATTGAACACCGTTCAGTGTTCTGGACTATAATCTTGTCTTCAAATTTCAAAAGTATATACACATTTGGTATTTCTATACACATTCTATATATTTATATACATACGTAATAAATTACACACACAGATGGTGCCCAAAGCTCCACCCAAGTTCACTCTCTCCTGTGTTTTTCAAACCATTCCATTAGTATTGCTAAATCCAAGGATTCCCTTGATACTTAAAATAGCATGCAGAAAGCAGGATTGAATACTTATTCGTACCCCACCTCCCCCCGTTTTCTTTTATCTTACTTTATGTGGCATCTCTCATTTCAGAGGTGCAGATGCCAACTGGCTTTAATCAAACAGTAGTTTATTGAATTGTATGGTGGGAGGAGCCATAATAACTGCATGCGTGTCACGATGTTGATCCTGTTTCCAACACAATGGCCTAAAGCACTAAATGGATTTTTAATGCTACGATAAATGTGTCGATCATTCATACTCACTGCCGTCTATTGATTTTCCCCTGGATGAGCGCATAGATACACTGGTAATTATTTAATGTTATGCCTATGCTCTTCAGTGCATATAAAAGACTTTTATCCGGTTTAAAACTAGTCATCGCATTTGTGATTCTCTGAACAACTGATCATCAGATTCGGCATTTAGCTAAATGTGACTCTAAAGATGGTTAATTCTCTTAGAATGCCTGAGAATTGAGCACAATTGAATGAATGACGTACAAGTGGTGTCATATATTCGCATAGACTGAGAAAAGCATTGATGACCTATTTTAGCATACTATAGACAAATCGCTTAAGCCATGTACTTGCTTTAAATGAGCTCTCTTGAGGACTCTATTCACCACATGGCATTCCCATTATGCTGCATTCCAATGATGGATATGTACTCTCCTATCACAGACACAAACACACGCATACATTTTGAACAGGGGGTATTATTCATATAAAGTAATCTAACATGAAATTCTAGTAAAATGTACACATTTTAGAAAAAATGCAAGCATGAAGATCTCCCCTAAGCATACGAATGAAATCTTATGAATACATACCAATTAGTCAGCAATTCAGCAAAATGTAAAATAGCACAAATTGCAATTCTGTAATCCATGTCCATAATAATAATTCCACTACTAATGGCCTAGTCTATGTCTGTCTTGATAATAATAAAGCCAAATGAGGTAGTTTATTTTGGCAGAGGTTAATAAGAGTCCAGTGTGAGATTTTAACTATATTTAAAACACACTTCCACGCAGGAAAGATAAAACTCACACATTAAATAAATATAAAAAATATATTATAATTTGAATGGTTTTGTACACATTTTCTTTGCCTGCGAATGAACTAACATACTGCAGTCAGATGCTCCAGTAAAACACTTCATGTGCAAGTGATATCGCCTATGACAATTTATGATGCTCTAAGAAAGTCTACAGTTAATAAAGTAAAAGTAAATTAAGTCTTGAGTAATTATGATTGAGATTTTGACCTTAGGCAAGAGGGAACAAGTCATCTGAATAATTTAGTCGCTATTTTAACAAACTATAAATATCGCCCCAGAGCTTCTTCCACTAAGCGACCTGACCTGAATACTGGATGGACAGAAGTATATGAACATGTATAAATTAAATTATTACATTGTGCTCAATTTAAAACATGTCCAAACCAAAATTACACAGGTTTACAAAATAAAAAATTATTGTAGAAATATATGTTGAAATATATAAATATGTGGTCTCCTGCAGGAAATACACCCTAGTAAAGTAAGTGATGAATTTATTACTACTACTGAGATGCATATACACCTCATTAGCAGATCTGCCTATGGTCATACTTGCTCCTGAACACTGCTGATCTTAATCATTATGAACAAATATATTAAACATGACAAATGGACAGCTGTGAACTGAGATAGACTCTTATCATCATGCCATCCGTGAAACCCCAAAGCTCCAATTTCCATTCACTCCTCTCTTCGAGTCCACTAGTGAATAAGACTAGTGCATTTCAAATGCAGCCCTTATCCGCAGCATGTCACATAATCAGCTGTCTTTGAACACTATATATTAGCTTTAGCGTATCACTTGCTGATCACTTGCTCCAGTTATAGCCTGTAACCATGGCAACAGACTGCTTCACAGATCTGCACTTTCTAGAGAGAGGGAGACTGCGAGAAAGAGGAGAAAAGACATACAGACGAGCCAAGGATCTGATTCCACCCCAAAACCTTATTGCACTGCCATTGCAGATAAAAATGGACTTAGAATACAATCAACTGCTCAAGTGATGACATGATTTAGTCCTAGCATCCACATTCTCTTGCAACGTTAGATTTATGTTTAATTAAAATGCCACCGCACAACGCAACTCTGTAATGAAAATGTGGGCTTAAGGCCGTACCATGCTTGGATACCATGGCAGAACAGCTTCAACCTGCAAAGATAATTAGGCCGCACAACTTTACATTGTTTACCCTTTAGAGGATTAAAAAAACTGTGGTGTAGGGATGCTTATTTCGGTTATTTCTCATAACCGACAACCGACGCACGTTAACCCATTATTAACCGGTTAACTGACAAAATTATTTTA
>JAUCMT010000001.1:16749606-16765822 GCA_032357475.1 Enteromius thamalakanensis
TATATATATATATATATATATATATATATATAAATGTATTCACGTTGGTTCAAATAGTTTTGAAAAAGAAAAACTTGTTTAAAGCCTCATAAAATGCTATATGGTGTAACTATAAAAGAAATGTTTATTTCCATTATGAGAAAATATGTATTCAAGTCACTGCATGGGTTTTTAATATATTCTTTCAATAATATTTTTCCTCCACTCATGTGACAGCACTATTTAAGTGTTTCGCCACAGCAAGTGAACAGCTGTGTCACGCAGACGATATACATTCACAACATATGGAGCTCCCACTTAATTAACATATGGGCAAAAATACAGACTTGGGTATCTGCCGCTTCCCCCATTTAACATATATCAGTGTGGCTGTGGCACACATTGCACTTGTACCCTCTCACAGAAACACATGCACATGCCAGAGGCACGGCTGTGGCTTAGGAGACAGCATTCCAGCTTTAAGTCCCTGAACCCCATAAACCCAAACCCATGTTCTGCTCATTACACCAACCAACAGCCAGAGAAAGAAGAGCAAGGACGGGACAGTGAGAGGGGAGGGCGGTCTCACAAAAACAGAGGTGCTTGTCAGGATTATCAAAGGCCCCCCACACAAGAGGAGAATGCTTGGAGGCGGCTAACAGAGAGACATAATGTGGCTATTTATCCCTCATGTGACTCTGTGCATATATTAGACAGAATACAGAGGGGACAGACCATCAACATGCACCATGAATGAGAGCTTCAACAAAGTCTGTCTTTCTTCAGCACAAACGAGTGTTGTCATTTTTCATATTCCAACTATAACTGGTAAACAGGGCACGGAGTGAGAGCCCCAGAACAGCAGTGCCTTTCAGATGCTTAGACCCAGATCTAAAATACACATAATAAGAACAAACTGTTTTGTGCCGAGAAAGAATCCATTCAATTTGTGCTCTGAAGCAGAGCTAAGGGATTTAAAGAGCTGTGATTGATTCTGTAGCAGGTGGTCAGTAGTGCTGCACATTATGCACAAGGTGCATTTGATTAGTGAGGTAACCATGAACTTCTGCACCTCTGCTTTCAGCTGTTCCATAGTTTATGTGAACATTTCCTGTACTTTAGATGAGCTTTACTGACAATAAACAGCCTCTTCCTCTGTCATGTTTAAAGGGAGGGGAAAAAAACAACAGGATGCTGGGACCTCAGGTTTTCCCAGTCACTGGAAATCTTGTACAAATAAGTTCAGGAACACCTGTCTGTTAACCATTCGGTAGTAGTTTGTAATCAAACTCATAGTCTGCATGACATTAAAAGGCACAGTTTTTTTCTTATTATCTGCACCAGGTACAATCGCTATAATCTGATTATGAGCTTGAGCAACTTAGCCTACTTAAATCGGTATCAATAGAGAAAGGCATGCGTGCTTACTTACAGTATAACAGATAGACTGCTTACATATCAAACCGCGAAATGCAAGGGAGACAAGCCTAATATGATCTTCCTATAATGTTGCTTTGTCTGTCATTTTCTGAAAAATAATAGCTTGCCAAACATTAAACATCATCGTTGTTCTATCACCTACTGAGGAGAACAACAGGGGATGTTAGTGGCAGTCATCATTCATCATTCACTTTTAACGTATGGAGAAAAGATGCAATAAAAGTGAATGGTGACTAAAACTGTCATTCTCCCTCACGTCATCTTTAGTGAAAGAAAGTCAAGAAACACAATGACAATGTAAGTTATTACAAACACTACATTGTTTCCATGAGCTAGGCTAATACTTTTAGAAAACTGTCAGTGTGAACTCGTTGAATCAAAACAGTTCAATCGCATCTACTGAGTGGTCGTACTCGCACTTCTCACACCTCAGTCAGCTCATCTCAGTGACTTTTCAAAAGTCGTTTTCTCGACCTCACTTAAAACGACAAAGCAGTGACTTACCCATGTTTGAGACTTAGAGCTTGGCAACGCTGAAAAAAGTCCACAGTTGAAGAGTTTGACACTGAAGGCTGGTAGTGCGAGCGATTAATGAGGCGGTTAGGGTTAGCGCGTCACACTCACTAACGGGCGGAGAAAACTTATCAATGACAATTGTTTGATACATTTCATGATCTAAAAACAATTTTTAGCACGTTAAAGCTAATTCAAAAGAATTCTGACATTTTTTATTACATGTTTTATAACTGGGATTACCCTACTTTGTTTGTCAAGTCTCGTAAATAATACATTATAATAGCAGCGTAATAATATTTCAATAATAATAATAATAAATATAATAATAATAATGAAGTTTTACTGCTGGGTTAATTGGAAGGCAATACTTACAAAACAAAAAAATAAAAATAAATGAATAAATAAAAATGTGGGAGGAGATAATTTACTATAAAAATATATACAACTTTTAATTAATTTGTTTGTTTGTGTGTAGTTCCATTTATTGCAACATGAAAAGAGGTCAACCGTTTCATAGCGGGGAGGTCATTGAAATGTTGTTGTGGTGGTAACGATAACTCTTATCGTTTAGATACCAATAGAGCTGAGCATAACGTGAACATATTTACATTAGAAATTTCTATTTTATTTTTTTATGATTTTATTTATTTATTTTTTGTACAATTTCCAGGTGGCAGTTCTGGGTTCTTCGTCGCTTCAGGTAACGTGTAAATTCAAATTTTTTCACCTTTTTATTCGACAGTACCTTCTTCTTATTCAGTTTTTACTCCGAACACACCCTTCTGTGGAGTGCAATGGTTCACAAAATAATATGAATAAGGTTAGCAATGCTCTCTGCTGGTAGAATAGAGGAGTTGCATTCTCTAATATGATATTATACACTCAAGGGGTGAAAGTCCGCTAATGAAACTGAATCTCTGTGTGAAAAGGCTGTCGGATAAATAATGCATCGAGTTCTCTCCCTATACGCAGCCTTCACAGTCGGATATGCTAGTCACGAGCAATCAACGTGAACGAACGGTCGCCAAATTATAAACTGAAAATAATAAATTCCTTATTTATTTTTTCCTACAAGAGGTGGCCAACCGTTTGGACTACAAATACAAGAAAGCACCTCCCCGAGTGAAGATAACATGGATTTGGGCTATGATTTGCGTTGATTGATTAGGCAAATGACAAATCAGCGTTCTAAAACTGGGACTGCGTGTGACGTCATGTTTCGAGTTGACCAATCGTCGCAGTGAATCGGAAGGAGCGTTAACAAACTCCATAAACCAAGTGTTTGTCCGTCAGCGATACACCTAATCTCAGCACCAGGTCGCTGTCCACTGACACACAGAGAGGTAAGCGATCTTCATTATTTATGCTCACATGTTTCACTTCCGTTTTCAACGCAATATTCGAGTGTATTCTCCTAATCTCCTCGATTGGATACATGCGCTGCATTTAAAAAAAACTACTTTGCCAACCCCGTACATATGGACAGGACCGTGACCAGCGTTGTCCATCATTGTTGCTTTGGAAAAAAAAAGAAAGACAGCAAGAAAACAATAGTACAGTAAAGGACATAGAATTGTGTTTCATGTGCTTTTGAGAGGGTTTCTGTTGAAATACATTTACAGAGATTTTTCAATATAGTACATTCTGATTATGTATTGTTCTGTAACTTTTCTGAAGGTTATTTAGAAGAACTCCAGATGAACTGTGATTAAGGGAATGCACCAGAGGCTCTATTAGTGCTGATAGAGGTCTGCTAAAGCATATCAGAACCTCACCACAGATTTCATGATGATTTTGAGCAGCTGAGCAGACAGTGCTGGGCGGATTATACACAGTGAGAAATGAGATACATAATCAGCTTTCTATTGCCAAGAAGTGTAGACAAGCAGGACTAATGACCAGCGCTTCTTGAGACAGGTAAAATTTGGACATGCAGCCATGCAGATCAGCACAGATATTCATTTGACAAGTTATGAGACCTTATGCACGATTCATGTTATAGTTAGCATGTGTGAAGTCACTTGATTCTAAGGTAGGAAAGTGTGCCATCATTTAAGTTAGATTTAGCAGTGATTAAACTCTCCCTGGGGGATCTTATATCCTAGCCTCTACGGGGTGTTTGGAGGAAAAGATTTGCAGATTAAGTAATTGAACACATGGCACATGTGGTTAGGCTGATGAGTATTTGTTTCTAGAGAGAAAATGGTGAATGCAAAAAACCTATACGTAAGGCCCCATGTAGGATTGTGAGACAGGACTTGCATGACACTAGTTCAGGTTTTTTTTGTGAGTATTACGAAATGGTTAGGGACAATACAGTACTTTCTATAAATTAAAACAGTAGCATACATTTTATCTTTTTGTTGTTGTTTCAAATGTGCAAATAAAACAAAGGTTAAAAGCTTTAAGTGCTTTAAGTCAGTTTCTTTGTATTGTTTGCAAAATTTACGAGACGTTTCACACACATTCATTTAAACAAAACATATTTGTAATATGGTCACTTTCTTCAAGCAGTATGGATGTATAGATTTATTTACCTTCTAAATGTAAACTTTTTTTTTATATTAATTTTATGTAGATCAGATACGAGCTTCAGCTGCATTCAGCACAAAGTGCTGTCTTATGAAAAGCTTTGGTGCTTTTGTTTGGTGCCGCAAACAATGAGAGACATAGCTGCTATTCTCTTCTATCTATTTCATGATAGGGTAGCAGGGCTATAGGGCCTTTTGATGTTATTTTCTGTTAAAACACTCAGTAGAAAAAAAAGAAAAAACACCTGTTTGGTGCTATGTCTGATTTATGAGAACATTGCTGGTAATGTTTGAAAAATAGTAGTAAATATACATACAGTTAATTACCATAAAGTGAAAATCTTAAGCCTCCAAATATATGACTATCATTAGCCACATAAATCTGCAACTGCAACTCGAACATACACTAATTATATAAAATAAAAAATAATAATTTTATGTAGCTAATGTGCATCATTGAAGCTGATGTCAAATTTTCACTTTGTTAAATGTGATTGCACAATTTTGTTAGTAACAGACAAATACTTTGACAGTACAAATAGTATTTTATATATATATACGGTATATATATATATATATAGTTTTTTTTTTTTTTTGAGCCCCAAAGTGTAGCCAAGACAAATATTTAAAATAATTTGTTCAGTACATTAAATACATTTTTGGACCTTTTTTTTCATATCATATATTTTAGAACTAAGTGTGCAATATCAAAATTTCGATATAAGAAGTATTTCATTTAATATTTGTGATATGTAAAAAAGTTAAATGAAAAAATGTAAACATATGAAATCTTTTATAAATGGATCTGTGACTGGTTGCGATAGTGACAATCTCTAACCTGCAGACATGGGTTTTGAGTTCTTTGTTTTACTATCACAAGGTAATAGCCTGGACAAAGTGGTCTTTTCATAGATTTATATGGAGGGTAGGATAATGATCTGTGTCTGTCTTGCATTGAATTAACGGCTATCTGCGACATGCAATGTGATTTCTGTGGTCACAGTATTGTCACAATATAGAAAGCAAATTCTTCAGAGAACAGGCTGCAGTGCTTTATTTAAAAAACACACAAAACAACGATGTTTGCTTCATTTCTGCAGTAGTCTGTTTGTTCAGTTCCAGTTCTTGCATGTGCCCTGATCTCTTTGGATTTGTGCTCAGGCAGAAGTAAACAAAGATAAGCATGTAGGTATTCCTATGTTCGTGATAAAAGAGAGGTACTTACAGAGCTATCTAAATTATGCAAATGTTATTACAGATCTCATTTGATCTCAGATCAGATCTCAGTGCTATTTGTATGGAAATACATTGTCAGGGGAAGAAATTGCCATGAGGCAATTTTCTCAAGGACTTTATGTTTGTGTGATATGATGTCAGAAATTGTATCTAGAAGATTTTTTTAAATGCTTGCAATGTTTTAAATGTTTTTCAGTGTAAGATAAATGGACCATGTCTGACTCACAAAAGTTACTCACGGAAGTGTGCGAGTCGACGCGACAAGCTTATGTAGGTGGTGTAGGAACAAACGTAGGCTGTACGTCGATAAGGTGCATGTGTTACCCAGGTGTAGGATGTTTGATTCTGGCCGGCACTCTCGCCCTCTCCAGCAGAGCTCCTGCCACTTCATCTCAACCGCCTCTTGGAGTTAAAGTCTTCATCACCAAGGAAACGGTTTCATGATTGGCCTATCTCTCGCTCTCCCTGTGTGTGTGTTTTGCTCCGTCTGCATTTCACTCACACTCTCCCCCGCAGCCCAGCCGAAGGGGTAGGAGGTGTTGAGGGGGTGACATCACTAACAGTGCCAAACTTCTGCTGATCACGATCTCTGTGGCATTTGGAGGCCTGAGGTCAGAGTCATAGACGAGCACACAAACACATTTCTTAAAGATCACCCAGGCATCTCATTATTGCTGCCTTCACATGCTCTCTGAATTTTCATAGTTTTCAAGTCAGAAATTTAACTGTAAATTTGGTAGTGACTGGTATTTTTATTGTTTTTTATTTATTTGTTACATTGCTACATTGCTTTGTCCTGACCTTAAAGGGATAGTTCACCCAAACATGAAAATGATTACTCCAAGATTTACTCAATCCATCCTAGGTGTATATGACTTTCTATTTTCAGACGAGTACAATCAGAGTTAGTTAGATCAAAAAAAGTCCTGGCTTTATAATCCCAGTGATTGGGAGTCAAGATTTTGAAGCCCACAAAAAATGCATCCATCCATCATGAAAAGCGAAAGTGGTTCTGAAGGGTTAAAGTTTTACTCCACCCCAAAATAAAAATTTAAGTTTGTCTTTGTAAAGATATTTTGGATGAAACCCAGGAGGCTTGTGACTGTCCCATTGACTCCCATACAGTTACAATTGTCAAGTCTAATACAGAATTGCAAATGTAATGTGCTGTCCAAAATGAAGTTGTTTTGGAGATTTGGCTTATGCATGTTTGACCACAGACAGGAAGCTATACATTGAACACATAAAGGCAACCTATGCCTGCCTGTCAAAACGAGCCACTTAAGAGAGGCCATTTTGACATTTGCATTTTGATTTAAATGGAGGCCCTTTAAATTAGTTTTAATTAGGCTTATTTTTATGTCACCTGGAACAAAATGCTCCGCTGTGTGAGTTTGTGCATGTGTACTTGTCATGCTGGACAGTTTAGAGGAGCGTATTAATCATGACGAGCAAACGAAAAAACACCTTTAAGAAGGCTGGGCAGGGGTGAGATGAGGTTTGTGGTTGCGTGTATGTCGGGGAGGGGGGGAAGTGAGGGAGTTTAAATGAAGGGATCTTGCTGTTGCCTGGCTACCGGCGGGAGCTGTTCCGTCGCTCTCGTCTCCAGCCACCTCTCCCACACGAGCAGCCTGCACCAGTCAATGAGCATGTTCTCTTTCTCTCTTCCTCTTCCCCCATTTCTCCAAACACATGCACTCGCGCAGTGGGCAACAGTCGCACACAGACTATTGAAGCAGCTCTTTTTCTTGTAGTCGCTAACGCAGAGTCCCATTCAGCTTTGCCTCTGTGAAGGGCGAGAAGATAGCAGACATGGAAAGCCTGTGCTGGTTCAGATATCACAATGAACCAAAGGTAGGAGCTGCGTCTTTTAGCCATCTTTATCCCTTCAAATATGAAGCAGAGAAAGGGGAATGACACAGAGACAGTGATGAGGGTTGTTTTTACCAGTGTCACCCTAAGCTTCTCTCAAGACATGCACTTGCACTCAAAAACAGACAGACGCAGCTCAAGAGGAATGGAACAGAATACAGACATGCATGTGAAAGTTGAACACGAATGGGCCCAAATAGAGCTTAGAAGCAGGCCAGGTATTATGAGCTGCTATTTAAATATTACAGCCAGATTAATGTTCATTTGCTTTGAAATGGTAGCTATGAGAGATTAGTGGAATGGATTATCCAAACAGAAAAAAAAATCTTGGGCGGGGTCTTTGTTCTGTTCATTGGTTGTTGATTGGATGGAGGTTGTATTCAATTGGTTGTAATTGAAGGACTAAATGATTGGAGACGTCTGGAATATGTCACCAACAGATTGAGTTATTTGACTTATTCTTTGCTCATTATAATGGTCAGGTGATGGCATTAAATGCCCAAATGAATTGATTTATTATTTAAAATCAGTGAAACTATAAAGCTTGCTGAGAGGTTGGTACGGTAGGTTAAAATGTGTGAGAAAAATGCCGGGGGGTACAGGACTACATCAATGTATAAATTCCTCACTCTTTGGTGGCCTGGTACAGTCTGCTGTCATGCACTGTATAGGGAATGAGTGAACAATGAGCAATTTTTGGCAGAGCAAAACTGAGTGCTAATTTCTGTGCTGCAGTCGACCCTGACTCTAGGGCTATTCAGAATTGAGGAATCAACTATTTTGCCGTCATGATTTTAATTTTAGTTTTTTTGATTGCTGAGACCAATGGATATGTCACAGATCTTCATTGTTGTTACTGGCATCCCTTCGTCCAGGTAAAGATGTCACAGGTGAAGCAGGTCGGCCTGTTGGCCGCTGGATGCCAGCCCTGGAACAAAGATGTGTGTGCAGCCAGTGGGGACAGGTTTGCG
Organism: Enteromius thamalakanensis; assembly: GCA_032357475.1. NCBI lineage: Eukaryota > Metazoa > Chordata > Actinopteri > Cypriniformes > Cyprinidae > Enteromius > Enteromius thamalakanensis. The sequence goes on from JAUCMT010000001.1 coordinate 16,758,152, forward strand.
TATTGTGCCACGCTTGCTATATATGTGTACCAGGTAAGTGCAAATTAATGAAATACAAACTGAAATAAACCATAGACTGAAAAAAAATTACTCTTTCATCACCCAAAAATTAAAATGCTGTAATTTACTCACCTTACTCACCCTCAACCCATAAAGCTTTTGCTCATCCTTAACAACCTAAAATTATAGTCTATTATGACTTTTAAATTTTGAATTTGGGATTGTTCTTTTTTTTAGAGTGGTATTGATTGAAGTCTGTCCTTCTAGCTTGATCACAGATATAATGAGTTTAAACTGCGAGCAATCATGTCTGAACACAAGAAGACAATCACAGCTATATCATGGTGTCCACACAACCCTGAGGTGTTTGCCAGTGCTAGCGCTGATAACCTGCTCATCATCTGGAACGTAGCTGAGCAAAAGGCAGTTACACGGCTTGACAACACCAAAGGTACCAACACAAAGAAATGCATGCCTCACAACACATATTCCACCTGACAGCATATGTCCTCCAAGACATCACTCAAAATGACTGTTTGGTTGTGTTCGATACAATCTGATTATGATTGATTTATGTGAGGTCCTAAATGGGTGCTTTTCAGGTATCCCAGCTTCTCTAAGCTGGTGCTGGAATGCAGGTGAGAGTGTTGCATTTGTATCCCACCGGGGTCCTCTGTATATATGGACCATCTCTGGACCAGACTCAGGAGTCACAGTGCACAAGGAGGCTCACAGTTTCCTCTCGGATATCTGTCTATTCCGCTGGCATCCACTGAAGAAGGGAAAAGTGGTATTTGGACACACTGATGGCAGCCTGTCCATCTTTCAGCCAGGTAGCATGACTGTTCATGTTGGGTTTTTTTATGTTAATACTAAAAACATGTCATTCCAAACCTTTATCCATTTCTTTCTTCTATGGAACATTTTTGTGGTCAAAAAGAATGTTTTATTTAAATTTTCACACCAAAGGCAGCCACAGTGATAAAAAAGAAAGTCATACAGGTCTGGACTTACATGAAGATGAGTGAATGGACAGAGTTTTCATTTTTACTAACATGCAAAATTCTTTAATTATATTACTTTAGGCTCAAAGAATCAGAAGCATGTGCTGCGTCCCGAATCATTAGAAGGCACAGATGAAGAGGACCCCATCACAGCTCTAGAGTGGGACCCTCTCAGCACAGACTACCTGCTGGTGGCCAACATGCACAATGGCATCAGACTGCTGGACTCTGAATCTCTATCCTGCATCACAACCTTTAGTTTCCCCAGTGCCGCCGCCTCTGTGCAATGCCTGGCCTGGGTGCCCAGTGCCCCTGGCATGTTTATCACAGGGGGTAAGATGAATACGCACAGAAGAGCCAGTGGGAAATAGTAGTTTTAGCTTAATAGGCCAGCTTTGATCTGATTTTAGAACTCTCGTTTAATTATTAATTACATTTTCATTTTAACTAAACAGAAGGGGAGTAGTTTGAAATGGAGCACTAAGTACTATCTTTGCATAGTTGCACCACTAAAAAAATCTTTGTTTAATTATATTGAATTCTCTAGATTCTCAAGTTGGCGTGCTGAGAATATGGAACGTATCAAGAGCGACTCCTCTGGACAACTTCAAACTGAAGAAAACTGGCTTCCATGCACTCCATGTTTTAAATTCCCCACCAGCAAAGAAATGTACGTGTTTTCACGTTTACCATTTATTGCTTCTGTATACTGTGTTTGAGCACCTCATCACAATATCTATGTTTACATGCACCTTAATGAATTATAATAAAATTATGAAATACTTTGATCAAAGCTATGCCATTAAGCTCACAGTAACCAAAATGTGATGTAAAAAGTAAAGTAAAATATGTGGTGTATATAAATATGTATTTCTGCTTCGTTCAAAGAGCATGTTCTTATACACGGATGTTGTGTGTCATTCACTCAACTTCATAAATGAATTCCGTGATAGTTTGAGAAGTCCACTCTGAATTGTAATATTGGGATTGTATCACATTTAATCTTCAACATGGCACCAAATAACCATTCAATACATCTAGAGTGTGTTTTGCATTTGACTTAAGCAGGTTTAAACAGTGGCTAGTAACACAGCTACTGTATCTGGGTTAATTAAAAGAAGTTGTTGAAGAGAGTGAAGAGGTTTGCTTATGTCATGTAAACTCCTTAATGCGAATAAGCAGATTATTGGTGAACATGTAAACATAGCCAGTGTTGTCATCTCTCTTTTAGCCTTTTGCACGAATTCTCCTTCCAAGAATCACTACACCTCCTCCACTAGTGAGGCTGTGCCTCCACCTACTCTTTCACAGAACCAGGCCTTCTCCCTCCCCCCAGGCCACGCTGTCTGCTGTTTCATGGATGGGGGGGTTGGACTGTATGATATGGGCACCAAAAAGTGGGACTTCCTGCGGGATCTGGTAGGAAAAGTTACATGCTGTTACCTGTTGGTTAACATACATTGAAAGAACTATTTCAGTTTTAACATTTAATATCAAGAAAGTACCACACTTAAAAAACTGTAATATGATTTTTTTTTAGGTTATATTGTAATAAACAGTAAATGCATTGATGCAAGCACCTAAATCTTAAAATTGTTTTTATATTAGTCATCTTACTGTTAAAGAGGTTCATTTTTTAAAGGTCACCCAATCAGTTCACAAATATGCATGTTATTTTTTCAACAAACAGCTCTTTTAGTTGCCTTGATTGTTATTAATGACACAGAAAATGCAACAAAACCTCTTCACCCCATGGTTATGTAATTAACCTCTGAGTTATTGCACACCTGAGGTGATAATGCGCCCACAACACAAAGTAAAATGTGCAAACCTCGGGTCAGCATTAATTTTCTGAAGTGGCCCTGCATTCATTTTCAATAAGTCATTAGTCTGAACTTAGTTGTTTTGTTTATAGTGCTAATATCACATGTACTGATGGTTTTATCAGGACGTGTGCTGAACTGCTTCCTTGTGCCATTGATTAAGCATCCTCTGTCTGTTTCACCTACATTTTAACTGCATTTTAATTAAGTTTCAGGTTTGTCAGTGAATCTAATAATCAAATTAAGAAAATAGATTTTTTATTATAGAATTTTTATATTTTCAACTTTTAATTTTAGTTTTTGCTCAAATTTAGGTAACTTTGTTATTTTGTCATTTTGTTAATTTGTATATATATATACACTGTATATTTCAATTTAACTTTCATTTATTTTTTATTTCCGTTTTAGTTTGAGAAATTTTACTTCAGCTTACATTAGTTTTATTTCAGTTAGTTTCCAAGGCAACATTTCTAATTTCGTTTCAGCTTTATTTCAGTTAATGAAGACAATTTTTAAAGAGTTTTGTGTTAGCTATCAAAAATAACTCAAGATTTCCATCATAATGATTATAAGCATGTAAGGACTTAATGCCATTTTTTTTCTCACAGGGTCATGTTGAAACTATCTTTGACTGCAAATTCAAGCCAGATGATCCAAACCTTCTAGCTACAGCTTCATTTGATGGGACGATAAAAGTCTGGGATATAAACACATTAACTGCTGTGTATACGTCTCCGGGCAATGAGGGAGTAGTTTATTCTCTGTCATGGGCCCCTGGTAAGAATGATAAACAATATTAGAACAGACCATGTTATCATTGAAGTTTCATACAGGTTTTGTTTTTGTGGCTATTCTTGCAACACTTTTCTTCATTTCTGTTTTTCACTGTAACCTGAAGGAGATTTGAACTGCATAGCAGGAGCCACATCAAGGAATGGCGCCTTCATTTGGGATGTTAAAAAGGGAAAAATGATCACAAGATTTAATGAGGCAAGCACTGAACTTTTTTGTTCTGTTTTTTTAATCCGGAATTCCCACAGTTACCAATTCTTCCGAATTAATATTTTATTAAAATTTCTATTGTTGTTTTAATTTTGATTGCTCAATTGTCATAGTTAGCATGGTTCTTTATATTGATTGCAATTGTGTTGCAGCATGGGAAAAATGGTATTTTTTGTGTTGCTTGGAGCCATAAAGATTCCAAAAGAATAGCCACATGCAGTGGAGATGGATTTTGGTGAGTCTGTTTACGTTTTAAATAACATTCTAAGTTTCCACTTAGTCCATAAATGCTATGAAGTCATGTTATTGTCATAGACGTGACGTTTTCAATTTTCATTTTTTTTTCTTCAGCATAATTCGAACACTTGATGGCAAGGTTTTGCACAAATATAAACACCCGGCAGCAGTGTTTGGCTGTGACTGGAGTCAAAATAACAAGTATGTGTATTAATCAAATACATACACAGTCTCTTATCTCTTGTTATCACTATTATAATACATTTTGTGTATGTCTCTCTCTCGCACAGAGATATGATTGCCACTGGCTGTGAAGACAAGAATGTTCGAGTCTATTATTTGGCCACTAGTTCAGACCAGCCACTAAAAGTCTTTACAGGTCACACGGCCAAAGTATTCCATGTGCGTTGGTCACCTCTGAGAGAGGGCATACTGTGCAGTGGCTCAGATGATGGGTAATTGTACAATTACATTTCATTTGCTCTCCTAATATAGGTTACACTACACAATGGGTCAGTAATTTTTAGTTTAAGTTTTTGAAGAAGAAGAGGAAGAAGAAATTAAAAGTTTCGTTTAGCAAGGAAAAAACACTTTTATATTAGTTACTAGAGCAGGAAATCAGCATTTAACAATGATTTCTGAGGGATCATGTTCCACAACTCTAATAACATTTGCAGTGCTTTGACATCACATTAATAATTAAACATTTTATATAGAAAATAATTATTTTTAATGGTAATATTTTACAATCTTACAGTTTTTACTTTATTTGTGATCTAATAAAATCAGCATTGCTGAAAAATTATAATTGTCAAATTATAACAACTTCCTAAACGATGAATTTTTGTGTACATGTTGACTAGGACTGTTCGTATCTGGGATTACACCCAAGATGCCTGCATTAACGTGCTGAGTGGCCATACAGCTCCAGTGCGTGGTCTCATGTGGAACACAGAGGTGCCATACCTTTTGACCTCAGGAAGCTGGGACTACACCATCCGTGTCTGGGACACCAGAGATGGCACCTGTCTAGACACTGTATATGACCATGGAGCTGATGTCTATGGTAGGATATTAAATGTACAGTATATGCTGCAGACAAAATTATGATTTCATGCATTTTGGATGATTTTGGCACATAGAATATTTGCTGTATTTATGTGTTCAGATTACAGGGTACAACTTCATGATTTCTATGCAATTTGCCAAAAATATGCACTATGAAAAATACAAAAACATGCAAAAGCTGAATATATCTATTGTAGCTTTCTAGTGTTGAATCTATTTATTTCCAAAACATTACATGCACGTTCCAGCCCATAAATGTAAAAAAATAAATCGGTAGTTTAGCCAAAATTTCAAGCATTTTACAAATATTTTTATAGGTTAAAATTGACCCACAGACAACATTGCGATAGCTAGACACAGTTGAATAATTTAACTTTTAATGGAGGCAGGCAAAGTAGACCACTGAATAGTTAAGAGACCTAAATATGTAACAGGAACACTTATTTATGCATACAGCATAACACTCATACACCATTTCATGTCATTCCAAGGTAAAAATAATTTATACATTATTTATACAGCCTTGTCAATCGTATGAATTCCCCCAGGTTTGACATGTCACCCCAGTCGTCCGTTCACCATGGCTTCCTGCTCCAGAGACTCTACGGTCAGACTGTGGTCACTCACTCCTCTAAATGCTCCCTTAGTGGTCAACATCCTTACTGACCACAGCTGGGACGACATCATTGGCAACACAGGTTAAAAACATGCACATATGATATACTGTCTGGATGCACTGGTTTTGAAAAGACATTAAAACATATTTATTTCTTGAGTGTAGATCGTGCTATGGTCCCTGGAGCTCCTCCTCTCCTGTGTGGAAAAATTTCCAAAGATATCAAACAGGAGCTGGATAAACTCTCTAGTGATGTGCGCATGAAGAAGCTCCGATGGTTCTCTGAGTGTTTCTCTGTGAGTGAATCTCAACAAAGAACTCTCACATGTCTTTTTAAGTAGTCTAAATAATAGGTTATTTGTTGTGTTTTTTTAGCCACCGGGTGGGAGTCAGAACCTTTGGGATCTGGTTGCTGTAATCAATGGACAGGATGATAGTCTTCTTCCACAGAACTATGGACAAGGCATCATGCACATGAAACATCTGGTCCGCTTCAAAACTGTGAGTGCATGAATAGTGATGTAACGTTCTGATATTGTCACAGCTAAAATGTAAAATTAAGTCCTGCATGCTTCTGTTAAATATTATGTTTTTTTTCCCTGTCAAATTCCCTGCAGTCTGAAGCACAAGAGCTGACTATAGTAAAGATGTCGAAGTTTGGGGGAGGTATTGGAGCCCCTAGTAAAGAGGAAAGGCTCAAGAATGCAGCAGAAATCCATATCAGACTGGGTCAAATCCAAAGATACTGTGAGCTTATGGTGGAACTTGGAGAGGTAAAGATTTAAAACCCATTAAATTTATTTATAATTTTTTTTTTTTTTATTTGTTACATTCGTTGCTAAATATGGAAGCCCTAATAGATTCATATTCTTACACTACCATTCAAAAGTTTGGGGTCAGATTCGATTTAAAATTTTTTAAGGCTTTCTTCCTCACAGCTGCTTTATCTTGTCAAAAATAAAAATTGTGAATTATTTTACAATTAGATTTTTTTTTCTCTGTGTTAATATATTTTAAAATGTATTTTAGTCATGTGATGGTAAAGCTTGCAATTTTTGGTTGCAGCAAGGATGAGAAGAGCAGGATTTATGCGCAGCAGTTATTTTATTAAAAGCAAACTCAAAGAAGCAAAACACTCAGAATACTCAGGCGTTGTTAGACACAAACAGAGCAACCGGTATACACAGATAGGATTAAAACATGAACAGAACAAACATTTGTGTACACGATAGCAAACTGTTCAATGAAATAAGACGTTCACATGAAATCAATCACAATGAATTACCAAGAAAACAAAATCAAACACAGAAAACAGAAGTAAGAAACATGACAGACCCAACTCAATTATAGTCAAACACAGATCAAAAGTAGCAGTTCTGAATTTTCAGCAGTAAATACTTTTATTTTATATGAAACTGCGGAAATCCATTTTAATCTGATAATTTCTTGTTGGAAACATTTATTGTGTTAAAAAAACAAAAACAGCTGTGCTGCTTAATATTTTTGTGGTTAAAGTGCTCCTATTAAAGCCTCTTAAAACAGGTTTACATGTATGCAAGGTCAAATAACAGTTTCATTTTCTCCAAAAATAGATTTAATTTTATCCCATTTCTAAATGATTCATAAACGACTCGTGTAGAGCAGTTCTTTATGATTGGTCTACCGCTAAAGTGTGTGTCGGAAAACGGAATGTAGAAGGTGGGCAGACATTATGCAAATATGTTACTTTGTGACATATGGCTGTAACAGAAAAATATTTGAATTGTTGACGTATCGTTTAGGTGAATGTGAGCCGACTATTTTTTTTTTGATAGACAATAACTTCCTTTATCCTGCACTGTCGGCCAGGGACGTGCACAGGGGGGTTGCTCAGGTTGCCCTAGCAACTGCCCATATGCCCTTTTTGACTCACGTTGCCCTT
>JAUCMT010000001.1:16786695-16800528 GCA_032357475.1 Enteromius thamalakanensis
AACCGGATTAGTGAGCTCATAGTTAGCGCGATGATATCATCTTGGATGTCTCATTTGATCTTGGATGTTTTAAGCAATGTACGAAGAACGAGCCCCTGGATTGGTTTGCAGCAATAGACCTGAAGGACGCATACTTTCATGTTTCAATCCTTTCGCAACACAGGCCCTTCCTGAGGTTCGCGTTTGAAGGAGAAGCATATCAGTATCATGTCCTGCCCCTCGGGCTCTCCCATTCGCCCCGTGTGTTAAAAAAAATGTCCGAGGCAGCCCTGACTCCTCTGAAGGAGAAAGGGTTTCGTATCCTCAACTACCTTGACGACTGGCTAATACTAGCACAGTCCAGAGCTCAGTTGTGCGAACACAGGGACTTGGTGTTACGACAACTCAGCCTGTTGGGTCTTTGGGTCAACTGGGAAAAGAGCAAACTCTGCAGAGTATCTCTTTTCTCGGAATGGAATTGGACTCGTCAACCAAACAGCACGCCTCACAGAGGAACGTGCTCAGTCTCTGCTGACTTGCTTGAATACATTCAAGAACAGCGGCTTCAACGGTAATTCCGCTGGGGTTGCTCCAAATGAGACCGCTTCAGCATTGGCTCCACGATCGAGTCCCGAGGTGGGCGTGGAAGAGTGGCTCGCTGCGGGTTCAAATAGCTCCAGCCTGTCGCCTAGGCTTTTACCCGTGGTCAGACCTAAAGTTTATTCAGACAGGAGTGCCTTAGAACAGGTCTACAGGCATGCTGTGGTATTCACAGATGCCTCCACCACAGGATGGGGCACCACGTACAACGGGCATACAGTCTCGGGGGTTTGGACGGAACCTCATCTGCATTGGCACATCAATTGCCTTGAGTTGCTAGCGGTTCGTCTAGCTCTGGGTTGCCTCAAAGAGCACCTTCAGGGCTGTCACGTTCTGGTCCGCACAGAAAACACATCGACCGTTGCGTACATCAACCATCAAGGTGGTCTACACTCCCATTGTATGTCACAGCTCTCCTTCTATGGAGTCGCGCCATTCACATTCCAGGTGTTTACAACCAGACCGCCGATGAGCTGTCTAGAGCCCAAGTGGTCCCTGGAGAATGGAGACTCCATCCCCTGACGGTCCAGCTGATTTGGGAGAAGTTCGGCGCGGCACAGGGAGAACTGTTTGCCTCCCCAGAGACCTCCCAGGTCAGTTGTTTTATGTTCTGACCAAGGGAACCTTAGGCAGAGACGCCCTGGCTCACAGCTGGCCTCAGGGGCTCCGCAAATATGCATGCCCCCCAGTGAGCCTTCTCACACAATTTCTGTGCAAAAGGAAGAAGAAAAAGGAAGACAAGGAGCAGGTCCTGCTGGTAGTCCCTTATTGGCCCACCAGGATTTGGTTCCCCGAACTCATGCTCCTCGTGACACCCCCTTCCTTGGCCGATTCCTCTGAGGAAGGATCTATCTAAGGGCACCCTTTGGCACCCGGGCCCAGATTGTTGGAACTCCACGTCTGGACCCTGGACGGGACGCGGAGGTTCTAAGTGGCCTACCTTAAGGGGTAGTTGACACTATTTCTTCTGCGAGAGCGCCTTCTACAAGAGCTGCCTACGTGTTGAAGTGGAACCTGTTCGTCTTGTGGTGTTCTTCTCGAAGAGAAGACCCCCGAACATGCCTGATTGGATCCGTGCTTCTCTTTCTGCAGCAAGGGTTGGAGCGAAGGCTGTCTCCCTCCACTCTTAAAGTCTATGTGGCTGATATCGCTACAAACCACGACCTTGTCAATTACAGGTCTCTGGGTAAGCATGATCTGATCATCAGGTTCCTTAGGGGGGCTAGGAGGATAAATCCTCCACGGCCCTCTACTATACCCTCTTGGGATCTCTCTCTTGTGCTCAGAAGCATTGAGATTTTGCCTAATTTAAATTAGGAAATGTTTTCACTGATATAAATACGACTTGAGGATTACAGAAAAAACAAAAATGGTAAATGGTAAACAGATAACACGTGCAGCATCACTTTTACTGCTTCAAATAAACAAAAAAAATTTTTATCACATGTTGCATCGCATCACATCTAGTTAGGACACAGTGTAAATGTAAACATAAATGTTAATAATCTTAGCCAGCAGGTGGTGACTAAGCATGCACACAGGGCAGACAATGTTATTGGAAATTAGGTGCTGGGCATCCAGCCAGAGGAAAACTGGCCCCAGCTGAGCCCATTTTCTCCCAAGGTTTTTTTTTCTCCATTCTCTCATGGATGGGGTTTTGGTTGCTGGCTTGCTTAGTTGGGGGCACCTAATTTCTAGTGATTATTGTTGTTTTGATTATACATTTAATAAATAAATTGTTTAAATCTTGTCATCGTACATTATCATCAATCTACTCGCCTATTTGATAATGTTCAGTGCCTTGCTACAATCTGTGCTAAACGCTATATAAATAAAAGTGATTGATAGGAGCTCTATCATTTCAAACCCTGTGACAAGAACATTTTGCAATGCAAGACCTTGAGCAATGCCTACTGTAGCTGCAAATTCAGCATCAAAAGTGTTGTTAGCAGTTTAGGGGGCTCATCAATATACTACATTTCTCTAACACATAAAATAAGTAAGCTTGACCAAAGTTCTTGTGGGAAGAAGAATTTTTTGAAGGTAGTAGGGATGTACCGATAATCAGCACCCGATATATAATGCGCATTTTGTCAGTGAAGGCGGTTTTGTCAGTTGTAAATGCCATCAGGTGCGTGATTTCGACGGTTAAAATAATTTTTTTTACTCATACACATGCACTTTTTTGTGTGGAAAGCCAGCATTTATTAAGCAACTGTAGGAAGGCGTTGGGAAATGTCAACAGATGAGAGCATCAGTCCACACGGTGCAAAAAACGCTGTTATAACACAAGAAATACTTCCACACAGCTGACTTTCCTGACTTTCTCCTGAGGCCAACTTCTCTTTAATGTCTTCCATCGTTGCTGACACATGTAGCTTAATTCGCACATCTTTCGTTGTCCTGGCTAGTTTGACACATTTCTGCACACAGGCTATTTTGACCATCTGTGTTTCAGTGAGTCTTCCCCCTCACACAGCTGTGAAGTATGCATCTCACAAGATACAGAATGTCGCAAACACAGAGCTTTGATCTCTTCTTGACCAAACCTCTCAAAATCAGTAGCTGCACATTCTGCTTTGCTCAGCAAAATTCATTTGTGTATCTAGATCAGGGGTGCCCAACCCTGCTCCCGGCAATTGATTTTCCTGCAAATCTTAGCTCCAACTCTAATCTAATCCAACTCTGATATTGAGAGGTTTGGTCAAGAAGAGATCAAAGCTCTGTGTTTGCGACATTCTGTATCTTGTGAAATGCATACTTCAAAGCTGTGTGAGGGGGGAGACTCACTGGAACACAGGGTTATCACAAATTTGGCTGAGGAGATGCCACTTTGTGATGAATATGTAGGTCCTGATGATTTCATTAGATTCTGAAGGCTTTTGTGGACAGACTTCTCCACCAAGTATGACTCCGGCTTATTGGTACAAACTACAAAGAGAGGATGTAGCCATGAGAACCAAAGTTTTTGCTCCCTCGGAGCTAGTCTGAATCGATTATCTATCTATGAGCTGAAGCGAAGTAGGTAGACAGGTATGCCTGTCTACCAACTGACGTTCAAAATGCTGAAAAGAGGCAATTTCTAAATAATAACAGACAGGATAAGAAAGTTAGTCCGGCAGTTGCAGAGACACATTCAAAAAGAATGAATAAAAGTGACTTGGAAGAAGAATGTTGTGCTAAAACTGTGGAAGCAGAGAGTCCAGTGATGCCTCCTTGTGCCTTGTGAGTTTCAGTTGGGAACACCATCACAAGATGTCCCTGATTCCTCCTTGACTCATAGTGTGCCAAATGATCAAGTGGTTGAAATTAATCCAGGTGACGCTAAGTAATAAATCTGTTGAGAGCAAGACTAAAAAAGAGTTGAGGGTTGTGAAGATGTTGATAAATCAGTACAGCATGAGGAGTTGAGTGCTAAACAGAGGCATGATTCTGTTGTTGGGCTGAGAAGGTCCCAAAGAGAAATGTAAATTAAAGGATAATATTGTTGAAAAAAAAGCACAATGTGTGCGGTATCATGTGAACAACAGATGAAAGTGCAACAAACTCAAGTTGAATTATTGTTTAGCCTTATGGGTCATGTATCAAAGTAAAAGGATACTCAGGGCTCTAGAGTGCGACCAATTTTGTCGCATGTGCAACCTAATTTCTCAATGGTGTGGCTAAAAGAAATCTGAGGATGCACAGTGCGACTAGCCATTCAAGGAGGAGAAGAAAAAAATAAATAAATAAAAATAAAAAATAAAAAAGTCTTTGCAACTCTACAAGTCTCCCAATGGTTTAACAAGAGACACACATTAAAGTGCCCCTATTATGACTTTTCAAATATGATCTTTCATGCAGTGATCTTTCATACATAATGTAGCTGTATGCCAACAGTGCACAATATATAATGTTATTGCCTATCAAAAAAAAAAATCAGCTCATTAGTTTAAGTAATGATAAACAATGTTTAATGCAGTGTTATGCAGTTTACAACGTTGAAGTTCATAACGTAGAGGTGTGCCCGAATCACTTACAAAAGCAAATTGCGAGCACTTTCCACGGTAGTCCATGCTAACTACAGTAGTTGACATATTCACTCAGAAAGCGCCTCTAAGTAATGTCTGAAAGTATAGTTTTGGTACCTGCTCTGTGGACTGTTGTAGCGGTAGACCAATCATAAAGGACTGCTCCATCTAAACCAATCACAGCAGTGAGGGCTCACGGAAAGGAGGGGTTTAGACAGACTGAGTCTTTGAACTGCTTCACACAAGTCGTTTACAAATCATTTAGAAATGGGGTAAAATTAAATCTATTTTTGGAGAAAACAAAAGTGTTTTTTGACCTTGCATACATGTAAACCTGTTTTAAGAGACTCATAAAACAATATTAGCAACCTTTAAAATGGCATAATAGGGGCACTTTAAAATGTCTCTCCATTCATCTAATTCATGCTCGGGGTACAGCAGTGAAGAGCCAAAGCACGCACACTGGCCTTGTGCTAACAGATTTGTCCTCCATTAAGACATACAGAGCGTCTCTCTGTGTCTGATAGGGATTCTCTCAGGGAGCACAGAGATAGCTTGTGCCTGCATATGGGTGCACAGCAGTGCCTGGGAGAGCTGGCCAAGTGCCTGCGCCTGCTGAAGAGAGACCCGCAGGCCAGCAGGAACAGGACGCCAGGGTTAGGACTCTGTTTTAGCGCATCGACAGGTGGGTTTTTAAGTACTGACTTACTACCATACTAATGACAAACTACCATACTACCCCTAATATTTTTGTGGTGTTCACTAAAATATCAAGTTATAGTCTATTTCAAATTTAAAGCCCTAAACCTATAGGTCCTTGCACCCCGAATCAAAGATTTTTGTATGTGTTTTTTCGTATTGCTCATCCTTTTCTATGTAAATGCTTGCTACGAATGTGAAAACACAGAACCATATTCATGTTTTTTTGTGACAGATGAAAGTTTCGAGAGGCAGTGTGTAAACTTGATTGACACAACGTGAGGTCCTTATTTATTTTTTAACGTGTTTTAACTATTTATTTTTTTAATATTTTGGATGAGAATTTCACACTGTGTGCAAAGACCTTAGGTATTTATGTTTAGCGTGGTTTTTATCACTCTTTGCAATGCACACAATAATGACTTATCACTTACTCTTCACTTACTGTTTTTATTGTTTAATCTATTTTTTTTTCCCTCTCATGGACTGTTTTTTTTTTTTTTTGTTCCCACTCCACCCCTTTGCCAATCAACAGCAGATCATGAAGCACATCGCCTCAAGACAAGGAGAAACAGAGCAAAGGATCGCCGCCCTCCACTCAGCCGCACGCCAGCCCATCTCTGTATAAAGCAGCTGATGACAACCCATGACGATGTCGAGGCGTATTTACTGATGTTCGAGAATACGGCTGTGACTAAAGGCTGGAAGCGGAGTGACTGGGCTTGGACGTTGGCACCTCTTCTCACCGGAGAAGCTCAACTGACCTTATTCAGTCTGCCACCCGATGTAGCCCGCCAGTATGAAGGGATGAAGCGAGAGTTATTGGCACGGGTGGGCCGCCAAACCTGCCAGAAAACCTCACTCAGACCCCCTCCCTCCAGCCCACTAATACTGCTTCCCATCATCGAGGTGCCCTTTGCGGCGCATCTGGATAGATCTTGTGGGGCCGCTACCGAAATCCGCCCAGGGGCATGAACACATTTGATTATGCCACCCAGTTCCCAGCTATCCATCCGAAAAGCCATGGCCAAAGCCATCGCCAATGAGCTCTTCCTGCTCTGCAACCAAGTCGGCACCCCGAGCGAGATCTTGACCGACCAGGGTAACCCCGTTCATGTCCTGCCGGATGGCTGCCCTCTGCGGGTAAAGCAGCTCCGGACCTCAGATCCTCAGCCAGACGTGCTGGTAGAATGCTTTAACCAGACTTTGAAGTGGATGATATGGGGAGTGGTAGCCGAGGACAAGCGGCATCTTATGATTCCATATGTATTATTTGGCATCTGAGAGGTCCCCCAAGCTTCTACTGGCTTCACCCCATTTGAGCTCCTGTTTAGCCGTCAACCCCGGGCACAGCTAAATGCGCCAAAAGAAGCCTGGGAACAACAACAGCTTTATAACAAAAACTTGCTTAAAAAATGGGTGGGTACCAGAGACCAGGTCGCTGCACTTGCTGCCTCGGAAACTGTGGTGGTGGACATGAACCCTCTGCTGTCAGCTGCCCAGAAGACAGAGCTCCAACACCTGATCGGTCAGTGTTCTCCTCGATGCCTGGGCGGACTCAAGTTCTCCAGCATGACATCTGAACACCTCCTGGAGTTGTCGTCAAGCAGCGGCCCTATCGAATCCTGGAGGCTTGTCGGCAGGCTATTGAGATGGAGAGTCAATAAATGCTCAAGTTAGGGGTGATAGATCTATCTCACAGCCCCTGATCCATCCCAATTGTCGTGGTTCCCAAACCGGATGGCACCCTCCGCTTCTGTAGTGACTTCCGACGCCTCAACGAGGTCTCCGAATTTGATGGGTACCCAATGCCCCAAGTAGACAAGCTTCTCGATCTCCTGGGAAGGGCCTGGTACATTTCCATGCTTGACTTTACATAAGGGTTTTGGCAAGTTTCCCTGTTCAATGAGCCTAAACCAAAGACAGCCTCGACCCCCAGTGGCCAATGGGAATACAGGACCCTTCCCTTTGGTGTACATGGGGCCCCTGCCACCTTCCAGCACCTGATGGATATTCTGCTTTGGCCCCATCAGCAGTACGCCACAGGTTATTTAGACGATGTAATCATTTATTTAGCGATGTGAGAGGACCTGGGGAGGGTGCTAAGGGAGCTACAGAGGGCTGAACTAATGACTAACCCTAAGAAGTGTCATCTAGCACTCTTCGAGGCAAAGTACCTGGGTTTCCAGGTGGGAAAAGGTTTGATCAAGCCGCAAGAGAAGAAAGTAAAGGCTGTCTGGGTGGCCCAAAGGCTCAGCACAAAAAAACAGTTACAAGTGTTTTAGCCGGGTATTAGCACTGTTTCATCCTTAACTTCTCCTCTCTAGCTGCCCCTCTGACAGATCTAACCAGGAAGGGGCAGCCCGAATGTGTAGTGTGGAACCCGGATGCCAAGGGGCTTTCCAGGCAGTCAAATGATCGCTCGTCTCCGAACATGCACATCAATATTAACAACTTTTATTAGCAACACATAGCAGTTGTGTGTTGTGCAATGTGCAATTACAACAGCCAAACAGAATTAAACTAAAATAAACATCCAGAACAGTTTTTGCGCAGAGACGCACAAATTACATACAGTCTGTATTTACCGTCTCTTCCGCCTCAACATTTCCAAATACTGCCAAACGGCAGAAGTTGTGTTCTTTTTCGAGACCAGGTCACTTAGTGCACAATAGAGAGTTGTACTCCTGCCGGACCCAATGCGCAGAGTTGGTGCGGGACAAGATCTTATGGGTGAATGCGGTTGTGGGCGGTAAGGTCCTCATGTTAGTGCGGGTTGCGGGAGAATATAATTATTTGCGGGAGTCCGGCAAAATGGAATTATCTTAAAATTAATTTAACAAAAACAAATGTTCTGTTATTTATCTATTGCACATAAGCAACAATAATGATTAAAATAAAGTAAAAACACTTTACAAGCGTAGGTTGGAAGCTAATTCTCGCGTGGTTCATGACTACAGACTCACAACAGTCACAATGTCTGAAGAGCATGACACAGATATAACCTCGTTGTACTTGTTTTTTCTACATTGCTGAAAGAAAAAAAGGCTCACTCACATTCTGAAGCAATAATGTGCCAAATGCTTTTTTTGTTTCATCACTTCAGAAATCAACGTTTATTATTCTGTTGTTTCATTGCAAATTCGAAATGTATTTCTATGTTCTGAAAAGCTCCTCATTCATGTTCCTGTTCATCATTCCATTTAATTAAACTCAAATAATACAAAACATATTTGTTTATTTTCCATTTTTTTAATTTATATTCAAATGGGAAGCAAGTGAAGCAAATAATAGAGTAGCGGGAAGAAGTGGTGAAAATAAAACTACTTATATGTTTACCTGCAGGCTTTTTGTGGGCGGAGGCGGGACAAAACTTGAATACCACGGCAGGAGCAGGAGAAAACAATAGATTTTTTGGAGCCGGACTAAATAATACGTCCCGCAAAGGTCTCTGGTGCGTGACTCGTCATCTTTCCCCACCACTCACTTTCTGCTCCACGCTTAATTTATTAAATAAATGATATAAGTAATATATCCGTGTTCCTATGTAAGTGCATTTTTTTATATGATGGTCTAACGGTATTCAAACTAATACCATTGCTATTTTTAGATCCCGCGGTATACCATGAGCGTCCCGAGTTCAGATCAGCATTGCCCTGGTAACCAACAAGTAAAAGCGAGGAGCGCTTGTCAGCAGCTGATCGGCCTCAGCTGGGACTCGTTAGCCCGCAGCCAGATAAGCTGTGTGAGTCGCAGCATTTTCTCCAAACTGCAGAGGAACTAACTGCTCTCTCCCTTGTTTTTCAGAGACCAGCCTGTGAACTCTCAGATTCCTTCAATTCCCCAGGAGCCCTACCCTGATACAGAGCTGCTGGAACCAGCGAAGACTCCTTCCTCCAGCTAACCTGGGGTGCGTTTCCCAGAAACATTGTTAGCCTGCTATGGTCGCAAGTTCCGTCATTACCAGCACAGTTCAAGGATTTTGAGTTTTCCGAAAGCATAGTTCAAATGAACATTCGCAGTCAACATCACAAACATACGTGGTTGGAACTACAGATTTGGACCTGTGGTTAGAAACATAGTTTCTTGTTGGTAAGATATATGGGCTTTAATAAATATGCTCTTGGGCACAAGAAGCAAACTAACATGCATTACTATCTAAATATAAAATTTAATTATGTATTTTTGCACGTTTATTCTAAACGCTGTTTTTGAAAAGTGCGCATGCGCAAAAAAGGCAAAGGGAACCTCGGAGTATGACGTAGAGGGAACCCGCGATGATTCAAAGATCAAATAAAGCAAAATGACAGTGAACAAAAATAATAAATTAGTCAATGTGTGTCATTTTCAATACTGCAGCATCTTGGACATCTCTAATCAGTTTAATAGCAGAAGGTATATCTTCACGACACGCGTGTGACGTCATTAACAATGGCCATATGTTGTTGAACTAACGTGGTTCAAATAAAGGAGATGTGACTGCTCGGGAAACAGTCGTGTGTAGCCAGTTTGTTTCCAAAACAATGCATCATACTACTATGGTGGTTTATCAGCGAGTTACATCGTTGTTCGGAAACGCACCCCAGAGCAGTAGTCATTTACCCCCGACATCTAAGTGACTGAAGACGCGGAAGATTAAGGTTATGGATCTGCAGGGAAAGGTGACCTTGATCTATCGAAATGCGTTTTTGTTCGCACGAATCATTCATGATCCAGCCTCACCTACCGAAGCAGTGAGTATAATGTTTTCCAATGAATCTTTGCAAATCGCCTTCCATAAAAATGTGTTAATTAGCAAGTTTCACTATGAATACGGCTATATACGGCTTTCCAAGAGTGCCTCGGAAAAGAGGGGCGGAGTCAGCGGAGCTCGTGAAGATTTAAAGGCGAAGTACATAGAACGGAGTGATTTCTAAAGAGCTGTTTATGACAAAGTAAAATGAGCGTTTTTTTTACACCATCTTTGAAATTTTTTTAAAAATAAACTATATTACAAACTTTACATAAAGACCCTAAAGAATCATATTAACTGGAGGGAAATTGACTTTGTATTACCCCTTTAATTAAGACCAATACAAAGAAAGGATTTTTAGAAATCTCGGACAGCACTCTGTACTTAGTTGGGGCTTCTTTTGTCTGAATTACTGCACAAATGTAATGTGGCATGGAGTCGATCACTCTGTGGCACTGCTCAGGTCTTATGAGAGCCCAGGTTGCTCTGATAGTGGCCTTCAGCTCTTCTGCATTGTTGGGTCTGGTATATCACATCCTTCTCTTCACAATCCTTCATAGATTTTTTTATGGAGTTAAGGTCAGGCAGGTTTGCTGGCTAATTAAGAACAGGGATACCATGTTCCTGTTCTCAATATTCTAATATTCTAGTTGTCAGCTATAATCATCAAAATTAAAGAAATAAACTCTTAAAATATATCAGTCTGTGTGAAATAAATGTATACATTATCAAGTTAAACTTAAATGGAATTAGTGAAATAAATCATCATTTTGAAAAATTTCTAATTACATGACCAGCACCTAAAAGTAGTTCTAAAAATTAGTAGTTATTCTGATACTCATGCTAAAGATGACCGAAGTTTCAAAAAACATTTTAGACAAATGACAGAGAAGACATGATGATGTCATGAAGTGCAGAACTCCTTGTATGGGTAACTTCTTTCAATGGAGCTTCATGAGAAAGGCACCTTTAAATAAAAGGCATTATTAAGATAAATAAAGACGTCATAGATCACATGCTTTTAGCAAAATGTATCAAGCTCTGATACAGAGTCTTCAATCTGTTGTTGTTGTTGTTGTTGTTGATTTTTTGAAATACATGTTGAATGCAACATCAACTAATAAAACACACAACTGTGCCAATTAAACCTTAAAAAAAATTGTTTCTGAATTATTTTTTAATTTTTACTGTTGTGGTTTTATTTCACAAGCCCCTTGAGGCATTGGTGTTCCCTGAGGGCAGTGGCCTCTTTCAGTAGCATAATGTTCCCTGACACACTGCAGAAGCTTGTTGAATTTTTTCCAAACTTTCCAGATCTCAATTTAGCTGACCATTTTGTGCTGATTAATATATTCCGCTGATTAAGCTCGGTGAACAATCTGGCACCTGTTACGCAGAACAGGTATATATATATTAACATGTGGACAAAGTAGTAATTATTCAAATTTTTTAGTACAAAACCAAACAATCAGTGTTGATCCTTCCAGCTGTGAGACCCTTGTATAGTCTGTTACTGTTCATTTCTGGGTTAATGGTGTCTGAATTTTATTTCTAAAATTTCATTCTATTTCAGTGAGAGAACTGCATGGTGACCGTGATTTCACCAAGTACAAGATGTTCCTGGATCAACATTCTAATTAACCAATCAAAATTGAGGGAGATTTTTTTTCTGGAAAGATCTGTTTTAAGCTTATGATCAGGGTTAGGTGCTTCTACACCCTTGTTAATCAGCTATAATATCTCACTAATTTTTGGGTAGGGGTAGGTTTATATTTTTGGACAGTGATACCACATTTAAGGCCCAGGAAGTTTTTAAAATAGTCTGTGTGACATCAACTGGGCCCCATATATAAGCCTACACAAAATATTCTGTTTCCGTTTATATTTATTACATTTTATGACATTTAGCCTAGGCCCCACCCATCATACCACCAAGCCCTAATTAATTAATATATTGAGTGGGATGTAATATATCCAGTTCTGTTCAGAGAGCCACTTACATGCAGAATTTGATACCAACTCTAACCAAACACACCTTAACCTCCTAATAAACCTCTTTAAATTTATTTGAAAATACAACCAGGTGTTTCAAAGTGACTAAAATGCATAAAAATACTCTCTAATGGTATTTTACTTGATATTTGAAATTTTGGTTGTAATGGCGCACAGCTCCTCAGATTGCATGGAGTATTTTGGGGAGATCAAGAACAGTTCCAGATTCAGTCACCAGATGGCAGCACTTGAACGCTTCACTGTGCCCGTTACAGTGGTTTAATTGGATACCCACTAACTAAGGCGGCCGCAGATTTAATACACCAGAGAATAAATTGCTTTTGATATTGTGCCATAATATACATACACAGTTTCTATGGAAGTGTTTTAACATTCTTTCTTTTTTCATTCGAATTGCAGGTGTGGTGTAAACTTCACGCATCATTCTAACATGTGTGTTCCCCTTAATCTAAAATCACACCGTTTGTCATTTGGATAAAACTTACTAAAGCTAATGTGGAAAAACTTCTCTCATTAGCCCAAATTAACGAAAAATGCTATTCCCTGTTTTCTTAGCTGTCTGAAATATATCACTCACCCCAAAAAAGTAGTTTGAAATAAATTGCATAAAAAACAACCATGTGATCACATTCAAATGGCTTGATAACACTTGTGCTTCCAATCAGCAGCATGACAGCATTTTCATTGTTTGGTTATATAGTCGTGTTTTATTTAGAGTCAGAAAGAAAGAAAGAAACAGAAGGATGCAACCCACTGTACAATTGGCCGTCTCATTCCTGTGAGGGCAACATTGTATCACACAAAAGAAACAAAAGATCAAGGTTTCTTATTCAGCGAGAGCAGGTGAAAGGAAATAGGCCAAATATTTGTACCTAAAATCCAATTTCTCAACATACGTAATAGAAGTAATTTTAGCCGTTCAAGCTATTTTGCTAGTACACATGGAGTGAATAATAAGAGGAAATGTACCATCATTTGTGTGAGCCATTTGGCCCAAAAGAGAATGTTCTGGACATTTTCACAAAATAAGATACTAAAATGAGGTTAAAATGAGCTGCTTGTAGTGAATAAGAGGGATTTTATGCTATAATAAAACCAAATGATCACATAGCTGGAACTTGTCCCTGTCTCTTAAAAAACGAGGCATGTCAAATCAAAGAGGGGAGCTAGCATAGAAGAAGGCCACAGGTTTAATAAATTGAAAAATCTGATTCACCACAAAACTATCAAATGGCTTCAGATATATTTTAAATATTGAAACTGATTCTTTCATGCTTTTTTTCATTTTGAAGCATTAAATATATTTGATTATCTTTTTTAATGATAAGAATTAAGATTTTGATTCACATTAACAAAGACAAAAGTAAAGTTATGAGCTTTGCTTATTTTAAATACACTGAGCATTTTTGACTACTTCCTGTCCTACTGTAACATTTGTTTGCATAACTCTCCAAAGAAATAAAAAAACCTTCAAAAAAGTAAAATCTGCACTCTTAATTTAAACCAATTGTGCTTTCATGTGTTTTACCGCATTAATGTGGTTTGAAAAATCACCTATAATTACTTTAATGCTTAGTAAGTTAAATAGGCTAAAATAGTGCCATTCATTAACTATCACACCAATTAAATAACAGCAAAACATTTGGAGAAGTAAAAGAATTATTTATAAAAAAAATATATAAAAAAAAATAATATATATATATATATATATATATATAAATATAATTTTATATATAATATATATATAAAAATATATATATAATTAATTATATTTATAATATATAAATAATTAATTAATTA
>JAUCMT010000001.1:16825330-16835540 GCA_032357475.1 Enteromius thamalakanensis
TTATCCACAATTTAGGATACAGTATTAAAAAGTTATATCATGTAATCATTAATAAACTGAATTGGATGCGTGTTGCAAGAATACTTGCATACAGTCACAGTTCTATCTATTGTTTTATTTCCGCTGTCATCATAGGTAATGGAGCGCGGATCGGGCCGCATTTTTCTGTCCGAGCCCGGCCAGCGTCCGGACAGAGCTGAAACCGATTTTTTTTTTTATATACTAATGACACATGCACTTTTTTGTGTGGAAAGCCCACTTTTATTAAGCAACTGCAGAAAGGCGTTCGGAAATGTCAACGGATGAGAGCATCCGCGCACAAAGGGGGAAAAGCGCCGTTATAACACATACGCACATTCGCGCTGATCTGACCGAGCCGAACAGAACCCGAGCATTCTTTCTAAATAAACCGTCGGGTATCCATCCTCTAATAGGTAACATGAAATCCAAAATACACACCAAATGTATATATTTTTTTCATGAATTTTATATTAAATACATTCTCATTATATGCATTTTTGATGCACTAGGTTGCAAAGTCAGATTTTTCACAACAAATGAAGCCAGTTTTTGCAACAACTGAGTTAAAACATACTGTAGTAAAAACAAATTGAAATGAACATCTATATTAAAGCGCTAACCTGCAGCACTGCTTGACAACTGTAAACAGCCTACAGTTAAAGTTGCTGTATGTAGGACTGACCACTGAGTGGTTGAACTAGGTATTGCAGTTTAAATTTAAAATATTGAAGATACTTACTTAGACTTCATGAACACGGAGGTTGACAAATTGAAGATGGCAACTAGAACAAGTGCAATGATGATGGAATGGCAACTGGCAACCCGGGGTTCTGAAACACAATTGGGTGGGCGGATTTCACAAACCAAAACAACGTCCTGCGTTTCTGGGCCGGAAAGCTCATTTTCAAAGGAGACTAATTGACTATAGCAATGTTTTTCAGATAAACAAGTATATCAACCAAACATATTATGGTATTTTTATGCTTTCGTTGAGTTAAAATCCTACATACAGCACCTTTAGGTCAGTTTACACTGCATTTTTACGGAAAATGTGTGTGTTTTATTTTTACTATTATTATTTTTGTTGTGTTTTATTGTGTTACATTCCATTTTACTGTGTAATTCCTATATGTCAGCATATTCTTTGTACTTTCTTCTCCACTAGAAGCTCTTGTCACAGACAAATTCCTTGTGTGTGTAAACATACTTGGCAGTAAAGCTCCTTCTAATTCTGAATCGAGTAGTTTATGTTGCAGGGGTCCTGCTACAATACTATAAACTGTACATTGTAGACTACAACAACTTGCATACTATAAACAACGCATCAACAGAATAACAGGGGCTGGTCTTTCACTGCTCCCTCTTAACTGACTACAGTATATATAAAAAACAATGTCATTCATTCTTGGTGTGTTAAGTTCTTTCTGGAGAAGTTGTTATATAAGAACTTAGTAGTTTACGAGAAAGAGTGGAAAAACAATAGTAAAATCCTGATGAACTGAGGAAAAACATGCACACATATTGGCATATAAAGAGCAGCTGAGGGTCAAAAGTCATTAGGTAACCGTCTGAGTTGTTTTTGATAGCCCCAGTGATGTCTGAATGTTTCTCCTCCCGGAGCCTCTATTTTCCTAACATAGTGAATCATCACCTCCAAAACAATACAGAGTGAGAGAAAGCGAAACGCAACAACGAGCCAACTGCTGATAATCACTACCAGGCCTCTGCCATTTCATTGCACAAGCGTTGATAACACCAATAGGGTTTTTATATGCTACGTTACACTCTAGACCACACATCTGAGGTGAAACACGTACGTTTTCTCCTTCACAGCAAACAGCGATAATGGCAAGACTTTGTTAACACCTTGCGGTCCAAATCTGGACGCTTAAAGTGGACCACCCTCCGTTAAACCCCCAGCGGTACAGGCTGCCCTCGTCTTTATCAGATGGCACAGGTTTGGGCAGGATTTTTCCAAATATAAGATTAGAATCGAGCTGAAAGCATTCAAAGCTGACCTGGAGTGACCTTAAATTAATCTAGCCTTGGAGTCAGATTAAATGAGAAACTTCTCGTATTCGAGAACAAATTCCGAAAGCACACTGTGCAATACGGACGAGCAAGTTCCCAGCCCAGGTGTTGACCTTTACAGCTGTAATGACAGCTGTAAACAATTAAAGAGACAAGCACAGTAAATGACGTCAGCTAAAGGTAAAGCTGCACGTGCGCACTGAACTCTCCATCTCTAAAAAGTGGCATCCTCAAATGCACAGATATTATGCTGTCCCCGCTTGCATGAAAGCACGAGAGGAATGAGGAGATGAAACCTCAGTGTGTCCAGGAAACCAAAACAACATATAACACACTTCCACAGTGCAGGTCGCCCTAGGAACACATCTGCTTTTTCTTAAGCAAGGCCTGGCTGTGCAGGACCTTGTGGGGGGATGATGCCTCTTTCCTTTTCACTCCCCTTACCGCAAATCACTTTGACAGGGGATGGCTTAAGAAAAAACAGCGCTGAAACGCATAACAATAAACAGTTCTTTTCTCCAGTTCTTCACATGAATGACTCAGGGCTGCTTTTTAGCATTTACCATGTTTTGATTTGACATGCAAGCATGTGCGATGAATAATTAAAGGGTCAGTTCACCCAAAAATTAACATTCTGTCATCAGTTAGTCTCCCACACGTTGTTCCAAGCACTTGATACTTTCATTCATCTCGTACACCGAGGCCATGTCTTAGGGAAGTAGAAGATGAAACATGCTTGCCTGATGCCTGAGGACCAGTTGGGTTCGTTCTTGTATGTCATAAATGGTTTATTCTCACAATTCATGCAAGTATCATATTGATGTGCCCTGATCAATAAAAAAATGTGAATAAAAGTTGCCAAATTAATCATGTAAATGTGATCATGACTTCAGAAGAATTCAGAAGCTTAAACACTGGATTACTTTTGTCTTTATGAACTTTGTAAAGCAGCAGTTTTAATACATTAGATGTTCAATGAAGGCAAAGAAACTTCTCAGGATTCAGTAAAAAGAATTTTAGTTTTTGGGTTAACTAACTCTTTAACACTTTGATTTATATAAGAGTTTTGGAGTTTGGAGACATTCGTAAACATAATCAATAAAGTTAATAAAGCTTAACTTGTATTTGCTTGCAATGCCTTGAATGCACAGTGCAGCACCAGATGCACATTGGAAAAGACATCAAGAAAAAGCTGTCAACTAGTTCATATTTCTTTACTGACGCAACACCTCCTGTTCCATCTGACAAGTGGATAAACAAAGTAATCAAATGTTGAACGGCAGCGGCACCGCATGTGTGAAGTCCAGTTTCCGAAGTGTGTCACCCTCTTTGCCTTTCTCAACATGGCCAATTCCCCTCCTGTTTGCAAACAGATCTCTGAGCAATGGAGCAACAAACTGGCTTTCATTGCCACATGTGGGATCGATAGGTTTCCTCTACACAGAAAGAGCAGTCGCTGATTTCGCACACAAAGCATGCATTATTAAGTCCTTTTCTTTCCTTTCCTCGTTGCGTGTGCCAATGAGTCACAGTTTAGCACGTTGACTTCTGTCACGAACAGGCGAATGGGCTAATCCTTCGTTCTTTGAGAGGATAAAACGGTAAACATTTACACAAAGTATGTGAGGGAACAACACAGGGCTGAAAACAGGGGCTGTGCTTCATTCTGAAAAGATCTGAGAGATAGAAAACAGATTCAGGGTTCCAGTTCTATTCAAGACAGTATATTGCAACTCAATTTTGTTTTTTTTGCAGTCAATACCTTGTTTATGCAAAAACACTATGGAGGTTGAGCTGCATTGTGGTTATGGGCAAGCACGGCCATCCCAACAACCACATTATAGCACAATCTCCATTGATTTATTGGTTTTATACAACAAGTTATGTTAAGTTATAAAACAAAACAAATTGATGCAGTGTTTTATTGTAATTCATATTTTATAGTCTAAAACAGGGAAGGTCTAGGGAGTTCTCGTAACATACTTTTTTTGGGAATAAATTTAAGATTTATTTTCCAGTTACATAATTGGACCTCAAAGATTTGTTTGTTTGTTCTTTTTTGTTTTTTTTCATTTAGATGATTTGTCAACGTTTTTTGCTGCAAGAATGCATTCTTTGTGAACGGAACCCTAATTAAAGATTAATTGACATTATAACCTATTGCTAAATACTTGATGCAGCTTAAAATGCACCAGGAAAATGTTTTATTCACTTTGTAATGGTGCTATTTGGTAATCACATTAAAACAGAAGTCAAATATGCATTTATCTAACTCTTCATTTCATGTGCACTCAGTTAAGAATATATATATATATGAAAATGTATGAGTTTCATGATGATCCGAATAAAAGATGCAATAGATAATGATTATACATAGCATAGAAATGCTAAAACATGCAAAGTTCAACTCAGCTCAACTTTCCAGCTGATGCACCAAGAAATTTGAAGATAGTGTTGATTCATCTTCTTTCTGAGTTCACAGTTCTCGCCATGCTTCCACGGTCTGCTATACGCTCATTAAAATGAATCCTTTTACTGTGGCAGCAAGGGAAGTGGCAGAGGCATCAAAAATAAAGAAAATGGGTTTGGGACTACAGAAAAAAAAATCTCTGGTGGCTAAAACGCAAGGCCATCATGTTCCTCATATCAAATTAAGCATTTCAGTACACTGAAGACGATACCATTTGCTCTATAGTTGAAAAGAATAATTTGACTTGGAGTTTTGCAAGCAGTAAACACTCTTGCAGAACTTGTGTTTTTCGGCATAGACCTATAAATACCACTAACCGAAGCTAAAAAAACAACAACAACCAAAAACAACTTTTGAACATCTATTAGAAACAACATTAATGCTGTTCTCATCAGGCCACACAACATGCATATGCTTTGTAGCTTACTTGTCAGTGCTGATTAGTTAATCAAGTCTGCACAGTGCATGGTAAGTTCATTAAGATCCCTACTGGGATTTTCCTGCCTGACAAAATTCTTAAAACAACAGATGAACAGGAAGTTCTCTGTCAACCTTAACAATGGGTGGCCACACCACACCACCAATAAGAAAATCAATTTGATGAGCTACTGTACGTCATTGGGTGTGCAACTACATCCAAAATAAACTCATCAGTGTAGCCACATATCCGCTGATGAGACGCTAAAGAAGTCCAAAACAAACAGGGAATACAGTTAAGTCAATTTCTTGAATGTCTTGGTGTGATAGTTTATCTCTTATATAAGTTACCCTATCATCGGCTGCTCCCACTACATCAGAGTGCATTTTTAACACTTCAGCACACACTTTGTTCAACATTTCTGTTAAGGCTGTGTAATAGATTCTAGAAAACTGTTGCTCTGTTCCACATATTAGACTCTATATTTACGTTTATGCATTTGGTAAACACTTTCATAACATTCATACAATATTTGTATGTGCTGCAGTATGTTTTATAATTATTAGATTACAGATTTATATTTATTAGGATTAGTTCCCCCAAAAATTTCTGATGCATGAGCTCTCTAAAAATACCTTTTTTACATCTCTTAAAATTACATCTCTTATTAATTTCTGTAATTACATTTGTAATTACACTGTTGACCCATCCCTTACACCTTAACCTACCCAAACCACCAAACCTGTGCCTAACCTTACCCGTATCCCATCTCAGTAGCAGCAGAAGTGTTTTACAATACAATATGAACACAATAAGCACATTCTACTTATTTTCTGATGTAACTACATAGTGGTTAAGGCCACCTAATATAAAGTGGGACTAACAATTTGTCTCCCTTGAAGACCCAGGTGACAGTTTGAGTGTCCACTGAACAGCGTATCAGCTGCATCAATACATAGTTTTTTCGTTCAGATCAAAATGCAAACAACATGGAAAACATGTCCACATGGCAAAATTGTTGAATTAAGTCTTTTTTTTTTTCTTCTTTTGTGCACAAAAAGTGTAAAAAAAATGTAATTACAGCTGTAGTGTCACTTGGACTACATTTCTGGATTGATGATCATGTAAGGATCATTGCTGTCTATGGGAAGGTCAGATGCCATTTGTGTTGTGAAGATGAAAGAAGGTCTTGCGTATTTGGAACAACATGAGGGCGAGTATTCAGTGACAGAATTTTTGGGTGAACAATCCCTTTAAGGTGCCGTAACATTACCAAAGTTTTAATGGAAAATTAGGTCTGATGTCAATAGTGTAGCATTGTATGAAGCACAGCTCACACAGAAGTCTTTTTTAAACAAAGCAGCTTTTTGTTTGTCAATACTTTCTGTTGGCAACCACATGACCAACTTGAACACATTGCAAAATCTACATGAGGAAATCTTTCACCTCAACCGTCTCCTATTGAAATGAGTGGATTTTCTGTGAGAAAATGTGACAATAGTAAACGTGACCTAACGTTGTCTAGTCTAATGTGGTGTAAAAAAAAACTTAGTTTTTATATTGATCTTTACAATGTCATCCTTGTTCACAGTGGGGCACAACAAAGTATATTCCACATGTGTTTCCTACTTCCGATAAAGTACAAAATTGATTTTATACAGTGTAGACAGCATCAAGGTGTTATGGCGTGAGACAATGTGTTACACAGTGTTAGTCTACACTGATATTGTATTTTATCCTCACAAACATTCAAAACAATAGAGAAATAAAAGAATAGTAGACTTAACACATCAAAACCTTTCATCAAATTATCAAAAATCTTTATCACACTCTAAAAATAGCGCTTAGGGAGATGTGAAGGAGTGTGAACACTTACTCTGGTAAGGCTCTTCGAATTATTGAGTGCTGCTGTCGGTACAAATCCTGTTTTGACAAACAGCTGCAGGAAGTGTGGTTGGCGAAGCTTATGGTGACTGGCTTGGCCCCATACTTCATAGGAACTGTGATTTCGAACAACTGCAGAACGAAAATGGAAGAAAGGTCATATATTCAGTTAAATCAAACTGAGGTAAGACATCAAACTGCATGAAGGGTTACTTTGAGGAGTTTGCTGGATGTCAAAATGAATTGTGAGCAGTCAATTATATCTAAATCAAGATTAATGAATGGATTTATGTCTAAAGGAGTTGTGAAACTGCGATTGCACAGAGGCCTTCTGCGAAATCAGTGTACAGACACAACCGCAACTATAGTCTGATCAAACAAACTGGTAAGGGGAAATGGGTAATAAGGAACTCATGCAAGATAATTTGCAAGGCAGGCAAATACTGTTAGACCAATAAATCAAAACTTCCTCCTGCTATGAGGAAACATTCCAAGAAATTTATGTTGAATTTGCAATTGTAAGCGTTAGTAACGGGAATGTGCTCCTTATGTGGCCGTATATATATTCCTATGTTTAATAGCATCATGGGTTCTGACTAAATTATTGAATGATTTTTTGAATGAAAAGGGCATTTTACCCGGAAATTAAAATTGTTTCATCATTTACTCACCATGTGTTGCATATGACTTTATTTCTAATGTGGAACTTAGCAGAACGTCTAATGAATACTCTGATCAAGCTTCAAAAAATGGCATTAATGCACAATAAATATAAAATAAAATAGGTCAATTTGAATTGTCTGCTGTATTCCATATGATCTGATGCCAAACAGCATCAGCAGAATCCACTGCTAAACTCCCTTCAGTGCCATAAATGCCATAAACTCACCACTTTTATGATACTTTCATGGTAATATTGTATCTGTTATTAAGGCTTTAGTTGACGTAACTAGAATTTCATGGAAAATACCATGGAAAGAAAGTCACACAGGCCTGGAACAACACAAGGCTGAGTCATAGATGACATAAATTACATTTTTGGTCTCTGTTGTCTTAAAAGACCTAGATGCTTCATATTCAGAACGAAAGCAAATTCTTTTAGTGTGACAAATGAACAAACACGTTTCCTAAACCTCCTATTCAGCTCCTGTTGGATTAAAAAACACTCTCAAGACACACATAAATGAATTGTGTTTGATGAGAAAAATAATTATGGGATGTTATAGTCTCTCCTTGACCCCACAGGTTAGGTTGCTTCACTTCTCCCTTGTTCTGTGTTTCTTAGGAACACAAAGTCATGTAACTACTTTCTAACAGGACAGCTACTGTACATCTTAAGACAACAGCTTTAGCATTTAAAATATGTGAAAATGTACTGTACTGATCAGCTCAATGCAAAAACAATACTTAGACACAGTGTAAATTTAGGAAATTTAAATAAAAATAACTATCCATGTCTTCTCAGCAAACATTGAACTGGTGAAATGCAAGAGTCAAAATCTTAGGAAATGCACACTTTTTCTTCTTGATGTTCGCAGGACTCCATAATTTAGTTATTAACTGCTTTTACCAGGATGAGTGACCCCGAAAGCTTCACTTGCTCACCCTGTAAATGTGTCAGCCCACTAGTCATGATGATAAAACACTTTACTGCAGTATTAACAGTCTTCTTGGCCTGACTATTACATAGGTGCAGGTGAAACAAGGGTCAGACAAAAGCAAAAGTCCCTTTAATATGTTTTTGCTCTCTATCTGAGACTAATGACAAGCTAATAGGTTTACTTGTCACAGTTGCTTCACAGATATTTGAATGACATTTAAAAATGCATACTCTTGTAGGCACTTTTAAAGGCTGTGTTGTCATTGTGCTTAATGTAAAAATCGTATCAATACTAATAGCAGTAATTTAAATTCCCAACCACTTTCATATAATGCCTATTTTACTCTTGACCCAGTCATTTAGTCAATGAAACCCGGAGCTTGTAATTACGTAATCCAAATCTTACTAAGATGTTTTGAAATATCTTCACATTGCATCTGCTGTTCAGGCTTTGTGCCCAGAATGGGAGTTTTACGTCTCTGGCGCAGTAGCGTAGAAGTGGAGACCTTGACCTGCTCAGGCGGCTCAACTGGTGGGAGGGCGTCATGGTTTAAATCACATGAGGAGAATACGTTGCCTGCTAAGGTCAGCCCACCCAAAATAAGTGGGCAATTAAAAGAGGCCTTGTTGCAAATAATTCACAGCCATGACCTCCCAACCAAACCCCTGCTTCATCCACAACTCTTTAAATCAAAGCTTAACTGATCAACCGAGTTCTTTCTACACCATGAGAAGGCTTTACAACAAAAGCAGACGCTGAAGATTATTCAGGTTTACTATGTTATTACATAGAGGAATGGACCTGTATACTGTATACACTGTTAGTTAATGTAAGTGAGAAAATTACCTGTATATTTATCTGTATTTAATGTAACGGAAAATAATCTGCATCTAAGGTGTGCTGAACCTAAAACTAGATCCACAACATTATTCCAGATTCGCTTTAAAACGCTCTTTATCCCTATTATTGTTTTTATGCATTTTCTAAAGGTTTCTCATTCACACTGAAATATCAGAAAAAAATCTCACTGGGATGATACAAACCTAATAGACTCCAAGTTCTCATGCCATTCTTCTGGCAGATTCAATTTATGGATTTAATCAGATTTAATCTTTGCAGGACTGTGATACAGTATGAAGAGTTTATAAAGTATCCAGTATCCACCAGTTCAAAATGCATGACATTGCTAAACATGCTTAATTTTACAAATACATTTTAAAACGTGCAACATTTTTGAATACCTCTATTTTCACAGCCAACACTTCAATGTGAAAACAACATTTTCAAATGTAAACTTGGGAGAGCGCGTTCAATAAGTTCAGTTTTCACAGGATAAAATATTGTTTGATGGACAATGGAAGGCCAAAAATTGTTGTAAAAATGTATGTAAAACGAGGGATGTAAACAAAGCTAAAAAATGTTAAAGGCTCACATATACTTCAAATGTAACCGAAGAACGAAATTCTTATTAAGTTATTTCAAACAAAATCAGGCCAAAACGAAGCTCACCAAAGTGAACTTTTTCAGGAGTTTGGTGGGTGTTTTAACACTAAAACTAACTTTTAAAATTCAGTGAAAGCAATTAATTCCTGCAAAGAAATTACAACAGCATTTGTGTCGATGACCCGAAGTTATGCAAAAAGTGACACAGAGAAACATCAGATGCAAGTTTTCCAAAGCCACAAAAAGAATTAAAGAAAAGGTATTAAAAACCATACTGCTGCTGCTGTATACAGTATAAATACCTTTGTTTTTATCAAGCTTATAGGCTACGATATGAGTGTC
>JAUCMT010000001.1:16837182-16868867 GCA_032357475.1 Enteromius thamalakanensis
CACACATAAACCTGTTTTAAGAGACTTGTTAAACAATATTAGCAACCCTTAAAATGGCATAATAGGGGCACTTTAATCAATCTGGTACTACGAAATACTGTGTACTCGTCAGGTGGGGTCTTGAAATGAACAGATGCATAATCAATCATGAGATATAGGTAAAGGTTTTCCATATCATGAATGTGTGGAAATGAAATCTGAAACTGAGACCTGTTCATGCCTTAATTGATGGAGTGGTCAGACCTCAATGGTCTCTCACGACCCAAACAATTGACAGTATTGCTTACTCAGTAAGATGTGATCCGGGGTTGCCTGTAAAGACAATGCAATCAACCCCTCTCCCTAAGTCTTGACCTTCTCGTAATCCGTAGCAGAATGAGAGTTTGTAAAAAGTGTGAATACACCAACAACCCAAAGTCCCTGATGGAAAACAATACTGCTGTCTGGGACATTCCAGGAAACATGCCCAGTTTACCCACATGGCTGATCATGACTGTCGATAAAAAAAAAAAAGAAAGAAAAAAAGCTCACCCTCCTCCACTTGTGGAGGTGTTAAAAAAAGTGAGAAAACACAACTTTAATGTAACCACAACAAAACTGCATTCCTCTTTAAGAAGGCCAGTGTTGTATTGGCCCAGTACATAAGGCTCAACCCCTTCTTGTTGTCACATCTCATTAGGCAGATTCCCAAGTTTACAACAGAGAATTTACTATCTCAAATAGTAGGAAATAGCTTCGCTTACTTTTACATTTTGTTGTAAAACCTATTATTTACATACAATGAAATATTTTGGCTGGATAAGTGCAAGCGATGATCTTCTAGTCCTCCCTACTTATCTCGTTTTCAGAGTGTTACAGTTGGAAAGTCTGAAAGTATAAACTTGAAGGCCATTTTTCATGATACAAGACATTTCACTTCGCCAAAATCCCACCCTCCACAATAAAAATGTAACCATTTATGTGAAATACGGCTTTAAGGCTGCATAGTTTCAAATGTTAACATAAAACATAGCTGAACAAGATTTTAAACCCACATTGTTACCTGCAAACATTCAGTTGCACCGCACACCAAGGAAATAGCTCTAATCGTGGAAAGAGGAAAAATATAATCCTTGTAGGAAATGACTGCTTCTCCCTGCATTGACTCCCTTCTGTTTATTCAGGAAACTCCAATAGCACAAAAAGAGTATGAACAAGACTATTGTATGTGGCCTCTTCCATGCCTTTGTTTACAGTGATTCCTGAGATAACACACTGGTCTGTTTCCTAACAGAAACAATGGAGACTGAGAAAATGATGTGTGGTGTTCGGCATACAGACACATTCACACGTGAGTCAGTCCCAAACTTCAGGTTTGGAAATTGTAAAAACACAGATACAATGCCCTATTTTTATGTTTCAGTGGCAACTAAAAAAAGAGACTGATGGGAGAACGATACAAATGGGAACCATGAAGTCTGAGGGCACTTGACCCAGAAATACATTCATTGTTTCGCTATTGTGATGTAATTTAAATTAGGTATTGTATTAGAAAATAAAAATCAAGTTTCAACAATAATAATTATATATTATAAATGATTATTTAGCTACTTAATTAATGCATATTACTGCATGCCCAGTTACCCACATGGCTGATCATGACTGTCGATTAAAAAAAAAAAAAGCACACCCTCCCCCACTTGTGGAGGTGTTAAAAACACAACTTTAGAACTCTGCATTCCTCTTTAAGAAGGCCAGTTTTGTATTGGCCCAATATGTATGACTCAATATCTTCTTGTTGTCGCATCTCATTAGGCAGATTCTTCTCAAATAGTAAGAAATAGCTTCGCTTACTTATTTTATCCAAAAATATAAAAATATATAAATTTTAAAGTTAAAGTGACAATGGCCTATATAAGGGATTGTATTTGTTTCAGAAGGACAGTGATTAATGGGAAGTGATGCAATGATGACCTGGTAGACACATACAACAGACATGAGGCACAATGTAATGTTAACCAATAAAAAATAACCATTCACCTCTAAAGCTAGAAAGTATGTCTCATTGAATGAATCACAATAGAAAGCAGCTGGGTTTAGCACTTGGAACAGGATGCCATGTTCACTGTAGCTAAAACAAGATTTGATGCCTTGCACGCAAGGGATCCCAGTAATGACGATGACCCAATCATGACTTCTATTATTTTAAAGTTGAAACTTGAGTCAACAGTTTGGTGCCAATTATAAAATGTGCATCATTAGGCAAAATGATGATTTCAGACAACCCCAAAGCAACACACAGTATCTTGACAGCTTGGTGTTTCCTGAAGCAAACCGCAATACTGACACAATGACAAAAACAACTAGATCCTTTTTTGGCAATGAGGTTAGTGTTTATCCTCTTAGCTGATACCAGCATCCGGAGCTATTTTGGATGAGGTTTCTGGAAGGCACCCTCTCTGAATAAATTCCTTAAGTCTGAGTCAAAATGCTTCATATTTAGGCCAGGTAATTTCATTTCCATTACAGTCACCCCATACTCCTACGCTAAAACCTAATCAAAACGTCAGCCTTCACAATTTCATTTTTTTAGGACTTTTTTGTATACTCTTTATGTTAAGACATTGCTTGCTGCCAATTACGTAATCAAGCTACTTTTTTAAATATACCTGCAAAAATACAGTTATTTCAAATGCTTTTCAGCAACAAAACAGACCATTTCATTTGACTATTTCTGGTTTTTTTTACAATTAAATTAATTTCATACCTAACCAGTCTGTAATAAATAAAACAAGCATTTTTGAAAGGCCTCTCAGGCAATCACTTGTGGTTTATTTTGTATAAGTTGCCAGTTATGAGAATGTGAAGAGAGGACCAGAGGATCCTAAAGATTATAATCATAACAGTGGATAACCAGATTGCTTCTGCACACTTACAATCAAAGGCAAAGTTAAAGCCATTATTGTACTGATTTCTACTTTTAAAAAAATGTTGTCACTGGGGAGCATTACAGACATCATCACAGAGCATCACACATGCTCAGTGAACTCGGTTGGAACACGGCCCCCATCGTGGACACAAGACTGCACAAGAACATATGTTGCATCTGTTCCAGACATACCTTTCATCCTCAGTATTGGACTCCAGAGAGCAGGCTTGCGAATGGCACTCTGCTCGCTGAACTTGAAGGATGTAGTTGAAGTCTGCTGAGGGCATGTCTGGGGCTACGTATGCTGACACTCAGGAGGAGAGGAAGACGATCTGAGATATCATTAACCCTCTAATGATCTCTTAGAAACCCTAGAACTGACTGCAAGCTTTAAGCCTTTGACCTAAGGGGAGAACCAGTTCCTTGGAGAATAAGTCTGGCCACTAGTCTGAAGAGTAACTGAGACCCTCTTAGCCATCCAAGCTTCCCACATTTCAGACAAACTATCCTAATCTGGCCATGTTTTCCTGATGCAATTGAGATGTTCCCCAAAGTAAGGAACTACTACAAGCTCATGAATGCTATATTACGGTCTCAAGTATGATTTTAAACTAACCGCTGGACTCAGTACACACACTAATGCACATGCATGCGCTCTCGAGACCAGACCATCCGCAAATTATTTTTCCAGTCTTAAGCCTAGTATCTGCTACATCCATTAAAATGACCTAGCAGCTCTGGATACAACCAAGAGTGTGTAATAATACAGACGGAATCAGTATATTCAAAAACAATATTTTCTAAAATAAAAACAGCAATAGTGCAAAACAACGTGTAAATAGTGCAAACAGTGCAGTCGAGCTTATTAGCTAACTACACAAACACAAGAAATGGGGTTGGGGGGTGATTGAAATGAAATCAGTTTTCACATTCATTTGGCTTTGAATCTCAGCCAGAATGGAAAGTCATTTCTGGGGCAGACCAAGTCATTACATTTTGATAAAAGATGATAAAGTCAAACAATTTGTTTTTGGAAAATTTGGAACAGCATGCACTGATGAATCAAGAACAATAAGAGCAGGAATGTGCATTAGGAAAGTAAACAGGGTTAATTTGGATTTCATGTTGATTTGAAGAAGTAAGCTAGAGATTGGTCTGAGTCTCATAAGAACTTCTCTTCCTTTTTTAGAAAGAGTTGCTTTCTAGGTCTGATCCGTTTCACGTGTAGAGGCGGGCATGTGTCAGGATGCAATTACTGTGCACTTCTGACGTGTACTTGGTTAAGGTTTCTGTGGTGCAATAAAGTTATTAGCCTGGAGGGTTGCCCACTACTCAATAAGACCACGGGGATATTAGCTCTAATGTTCTGTAACCCAATTCTTAAGCTCTCCAAAACATAATAGAGCGCTAAACGAAATCCCAATGAAACTCCCTGTAGGCGCAAAAAAAGCTACACAGTGGGGGAAGGGGGAGTGGGGTTCTTGTTTTGGCATACTTAAAGAATTATATGAAGCAAATATCCTGCCTGAACAGAAACTGTCAAGAACGACATCAGTAAGGTTTAAGCAGAATCAACTCATGAAGTATTTCATTCATACATCTTGGCATGTGATTTGCACATCTCTTGTGAAGTCTTAAGAAAGCTTTAAAGGATTAGTTTGTCAAAAAGAAAAGGAATATTCTGTCATCATTTACTCACTCTCACATTGTTTCCAAACCTGTATGACGTTTCCTGGGTGGAAGGCAAAATTAAATAATTCGCTGATATTCCAAGCTTTTCCTTTCTGCAAAATTAGGAATTTTTGGCACCTAGCAGAAAAAAGATTGACTATATATTCAAATATTAAGAACTACACACATTTGCTTTAAGTAGTATAATAAAAAGTTAGGATTCATCTAATGCACTACTCTTGTCTCCATTTCCCAGATGTGATAATATTTGTGCTTCTACATTGCATGATACATTGGTTTTGAGAACAGACTTTTTTCCTGGCCTCGGCCTACATGTGCACTACCTGTTCCTTACTCTGAATGGGTCAGCACACAAAACCTGTTTCATCCTTTAGAGCGGTGATCCCAGGGGTTTAGAAAGATTTCTATTTCCTTTGTAATTCTCTAAGTCTGTGTTAATCTGTAAGTCTTTGCTACACAGCAAGTCTTGACTTCTCATTGAGATTTGTACAAATTATTGCATATCCACTTGTGGGTGATATTTTTTTGTTCTATGGTATTTTAGTGTTAATGACTTCAGTTTTTGCCAAATTCCCCAAATAAATCTGCCATTTGTTCTTAAGAAAGGTTTCTGCATGATTGCCCACTGAACAGTCAGACAAGTAATTAGGCAGAGGAAGCTTGGTGAGTTTTTTTTTTTTTTTAATTTATTTCACAAACATGAGGGGTGTTCAATCCTGCTCCTGGAGGGCCAATATCATGCAGAGTTAAGTTCCAACACACTTGTCTGGAAGTTTCTTAATTAGATGATTCAGGTGTGTTTAATTAAGGTTGGAGCTAAACTCTGCAGGATGTTGGCCCTCCATGAACAGGTTTGGACACCCATGACCTAAACATTATCTACTCTTTGTAGCTTAGGAATAAAACATAGTAATGGTGACCAATTTGACAATATTAATGGTAGTGCTAACAAGTATAAATAAATGCATTTCTTATTCTTATTAATGCTTACTGCTAGGGGTCTAGTGTTACAAGACAAAAAGTTGAGAAATACTGCTTTACAGTCTACCAACAGTTAATACTCCCAGAGTGGCCACACAGTGGCTAAAAAGTGAGTAATAAGTTGTTTCCTAAAATGTGGCAGGTAAAAAAGGTTTGCTCATTTTTACTGATCTGAATTTTTTGCTCTTAGCACAGATTCCAGTACTTATCCTTGCACATGAAATTGCAAAATCAGTCTAAAAAAATGGTCAAACACACAAAAAATGTCTCCCAGATGCTACAGGCACACTGCTGGGCCACAGTCAGAGCTGAATTCCTCTGCTGAAGAGGACTGAGACCTACAGCCGGTTTACAGACAGCACTGGGGAAAAAAAGACAAATGGTAACCCCAGAGTAAAAGCTACTCAAATTGAATGTACAATCACTGCAGAACTTTACAGATGTGCAAACTAGCAAAGTATCTGTGTTCTCCTATATCTGACCATGAGAGTGTGACTGTTAGAGGAGGGGCATTTCATTTGGTTATCCTTAGCAAATCCAGTTACAAAAACAAAAGCTGTAGTCTCAGGGAAAAAAAGAAAAATGAAATTTTTCAGTCATTATTGGATTCTTTTAAAATCTCTGTGAACCAATTAGGAAACAAGCATCTACATTAAACAAGCAAAGCTCACACAGCAGCATTTAATGATGGAATATCTAATTTTTGATAAAAAAAAAAACATTAAATTGATTTAAAAAAATGTAACCTCTTCAAATAAAAAACTAGAACTGAACCTCACATCGAATCACCCACTCACTTTTTCATTCATGAACGATGCTGTACTTCCCCAAAACACTTTGAAGCCTTTCAGCCATGTCAGTAATTTTTCTAATGTACAGCATTGCACAATAAAAGTGTTTTTTAAGAAGTAACAGCTTTTTGTAGAATTAACATTTGTAGTAGT
Organism: Enteromius thamalakanensis; assembly: GCA_032357475.1. Classification (NCBI taxonomy): domain Eukaryota; kingdom Metazoa; phylum Chordata; class Actinopteri; order Cypriniformes; family Cyprinidae; genus Enteromius; species Enteromius thamalakanensis. The sequence goes on from JAUCMT010000001.1 coordinate 16,843,708, forward strand.
TGTCCAATTCAAAGCATGGCTGCTCTGCTGACCTCCCCAAAGACTTGACATCTTCTTGCTTATGTCATCACGATGTCTGACTTTCCCTGCCCCGCAGGTGAAAGCTGCTCTAAAGTGGTGAAAGTGCTGAAAGGGGTTTGTGCTATATCTGAAGTTAAAGGATGAGCAGATCTGGCAGGTGGATTGGCTATTAGAGTAGAAAAGATAAGAGAGCCAGATGTGGGTAATCTATTCCACCTGTACTAAATTTCCTACCTGGGAAGTACACATGGCCACACGCTCACACAGAAGACGTCCCTGGGGACGTTTAGTTGTCACCAAAGGGCAGACATAAATAAGCATTGTTTAAATAGCTCTTTTTAAGCATTTAAATAAGCATTTTTTTTTTATTTTAGCTAGAGGTGCTTTATCATGGGTGGTTTATTCTCAGGCATTCATCACTAACCGTAAAGACACTTACGCAGACTGAAATATAATGCTTATTTATACCAGTGTCTTGCAACATAGCAGCTAATAATCTAAAATAGGCATTCCTAAAACAGTCAACATCCCTGTTAAAAATGATTAAGTTGTAAAGTTCTGTAATGAGGTCAAGACTGCAGCAGAGCCATTAAGACTACAAATCAGTAGTCCCAGCACCTCATGCGTACTCCCTAAGCACCCACAATTCCCGGGTTACCCCTACAGAAAGATAGCCTTACTTGACAATAACTCTCACATCATGCACAACCCTCATGATTTACATTTACAATCACAATTACTCATGAATTACAGGACAGCTTTGCCAAACAGTTGAGAGATGGCCATGATGGAAAAGTCCAAGGGAGAGAAATAAGGTCAGTATATTAGTTGAGCGCCGACTAATGCCCAATGAATTATTAAGTCAGCCATCCCATACGTTCGTACAGCATACAGCCACATGTGCAATTACAGAACAATTATTCAATTCCATGGCATGAGCACAAGACAAATATCCCCCAAGTGGACTGAAAATAAACCATTAGAAATTCAGCAGCTTTTTTATTTTGCTGTCGCACTTACAATTGACTTTCCCTACTCTTCCTGAATTCCAGCTAAATTAATCTTAATAGCCATTGAATTTCACTGCGACCCAAAGGGGTTTAAAAGAGAGCGCAGTGAAAACAAAGCAAGTCTAAATTTAGGCAATCATGATTAGTGTACAGCCCATGTCGCACATTACCAATGGGAATCATTTCAAGATCTTGTCAAGATGTCCACGTTGCTGCGTGTAGCATATGGTATCATTTATACAATGCGCATAGTAAAATTCCAGAGTCCGCTGCTGCTGTGTATGAAAAGATGAGAATGTTGTGTCAAAGTAATCATGTATAATGGCTGTGTGAGCCAAAAGCTGTACAGAGACTAACAGACAGATCCTATCTTGTGTGAAGACGGGTCACTTCGGAGCTCCCGTGGTAAGAAGAGATATTAAAATAAATTGCACCATCTGAGAATATTGATCATGATGTACATGATCAAATTTACATGTTTAAAGTCTTTCTCTCTTCTTTCTTTCTCAGTGGGGAAACAAGAACTACTGAAGTTATTGACCCAATGACACCTGCTTCCACTTTTTATGCCAATATAGTTGTTCTCTCAAATAATTTCCCTTCTAAACCAGTGCTGTGTGAATGCTTAATTACAAAAATATATAAATTCTCCCCTTTACTTCAAATGTAAACCATTGCCTATATTTTGTTCCATAAAGATGCCTAGATGCTAAATACATGAAAATATATAAATAAGGTATAATCTGAATTTAAACACCAATACAAAAAAGAAGGCAGTCATATAATGATGAGTAAGGTCAAAGGTAAGCACCCTGTGACATCATACCCTGAATCCAAGCTTCAGAGTTTGAAATACCTTTTTTGGATTATACAAATTTCATTCACATTTTTCTGCAAAGGTAATAAATGAATAAAGGATATAAAGCTCTATAACAATCTTGTCACCAGCAGTGCCAGTGATGTTGACTACTGATATGTTGCCTCAATGCTTCAAGCAGTACTAGGATTTAAACTAATTTTAGAAACGTGTTCTGTATTAGAAATGTGTTATGAGTTTCCTTCATGTTAAATGAAAGACAGCAAACCATTACTTAAAAATATGCTTTAAACCAATTTCTCTACTTTTAATGTGACGTAGAAATGAGCTTGCCGGTGCTTACCATAGCATCCCCTTGATCTTGGTCGTAATTATAATCATAGTAGTCTTGACTTGACTCCAAAGCAAGATTCGCATAAATCAACGCGAGACAAAAGACAGAAATTCCAAACAAGTGCATTTTAGAAGAAAAAAATCTCTGAAGTCTGAGCAGAGTCTGTTGGAAGTTTCAGCTTTCAGCAGCAGGTTTCTAGAAAACTCTGTCCTTACACTAAAAGAACACCCTTGTATATATCCAACATTTTAAGAAGGCACTTCGATGCTGGTCCATGGAATGCACTGAGTTCGTCCCTTCACAAACGGTTGTGAACATTCACTCCGTGCGGAGAGAGTGTGGAAGTGCGCGGAGCGCTCAATGGCATGTTTTATGCAATTTCACGCTGTTACTTTGGATCCTTCTCCCTCCCCCTCTCCGTTTTCCCCAGCCTGCCTCTCCGTTCGCCGTTAGACACATTCCGAGACATCAAGAGAGGAATATGAGTCGTGGCACGCGCGCTTTCTCAGGTGTCAACTACAGCACGTCAAACGCATTGTGTAAACGCACAAGCGCACTGAATGAACCTCTACAGTTGCCGCTTTTTTGTGTAAGGTGAAAGGTAAAATAAAGTAATGGTTTATCCCAAAATGAAAACCGAGACATAATTTACTTACAGTAAAAAAACTAATATAAATAAAGTAAAATTAAAAAAAGTACTTTTATTTTCTTTATTTCATTTTTATTTTTCATGGAACGGGGACGAGGCATCGATGCTTCAACATCTGACGTAAAAAACGTAGGGTCCTAATAGTTAATATGGCTAATTATTAAATTAACAACTGTAATCCTATTCCTATGTTTCAAAGAATATACACATTTAGTAGGCTACAACGTGTTGACAATTAAGTTTTAAACATATATATATATATATATATATATTTATATATATTTATAAACATATAAATTATAAATAAGTACAGTAAATGAAAATAAATAAATAAAAAACAATGAATCATACAGGCTGATATATGCATGGCTATTTTGGTCTCTCTGACTGGGACTAAGTTAATTGGGATGACTGTCAAAAGGTGGAATAGTTTACCTGAATTCACCCTGTGCGAAGTGAGCTACTTTAGGAAGTTTTAAAATCTTTTGGAGGGTTCTTCTCCATAGGGGGTTTTAGTCCTCAAGTTCAGTGAGTGCTCCTCTAATACTGTGGAATGCAAGTCTCACTTGAGTCATTGTGTTCCATTCACCGCTGTCAAATGGTTGCATTTAATTTTGTGATCTTCTCAAATACTACTTTAAGTAGCAGGCTAAACACGCACTGTCAAATGCATTCAGTGTTAACACTGAAGGTCTAGTCTGAATAGGCTCAGGGCTAAGGGTTTGTGAATGATAACCTAATTAGCCATGACCCCTACTGAATAATTCAATGTGAAAATACCTGATAATGCATGTTTGATCGCTGAGATTGTTTTCCAAGGGAATAGGCAGAGAGAAGGTTGGTTTTGTATGCTAAAACAATCTACAACAGTAAACGATTATGCCAAATTAATGGTAAAAATGTCAAAACAATCGCACATGCAGATAGCATAGTAATTCCAAATCATTGTAAATTACCAACAAAAGGCTTATCAGTCATACACTTGGCAGTGACCAGATCCTTTGCCAATTTATTTGACTTCTCTTTGCTCTTGAACAGTCTTATTCTGCTTCCCTGAATGCTTTGATTGGTCTAATACTAAAAGGTCAAAGTTCAGACAGGTTTTATAAGGATTAACAGGGGTCGCCTTTGCTTTGACGTTACTCAACACATTACTTCATTGGAGAAGTTATAACATCATCAGCCAGGCGTCTGGAGCTGCTTTAAAGCAGCCACAACTGATATCATCTTATTTAGAAGGCATTTGATTTCCTCAGTAAGACTTTTGACATACTTAAGTTTAGTCCCAAAGAGTTTCAGAAGCTGACTTTAACTTTTATGCTTTTGTTCAACATGGTCATTTACATCCTTTTACATTTTCCCTCTTTCGGCTAAAGTAAGTAATCTGGAATCTGTGTCCTTATTTAAACTCTCTGTGCTTTGTCCTCCAGAACTCTTTTCAAATGAAAGCAGCTTTATGTAGGATTTGTTTAATGCCTTTATTATAAGAAATGACTGACCTTTACCAGTTGAAAACTGATGTGAGGATTTTATCCGACATTATTTGGGATTTTTTTTCTGAGCTTTTTTCAAAAGACTCATTTATTGCTGCAGTGTATGGTTTCCTGGAGAAATTATCTTTTTATGTATAAAATCTGAAGCCAGTATTTTTTTTTTTTGTTGTTTAATATTTTTTTAAAAAATTAAGAAAATTACATTACACTTATACCTCCCTCAAAATCTTAGGTATGCTGCGCGTCCATCGATTCCCCTGCTTACTTGTAATAAAGCTGGTGTTTAGACCGTAGCACAGTTCTGTATTACACCTGGTCCAAACACAGGTCCGCTGACTTCATTGTATGCCATCTAGACTTGAGTACTTGAGTCAGTCTGTGGCCCTGAAAAGGAAGGCACTGCTATAGGAATTTATGAGGGTCCTCATGGCACAGTGACCCAGCACTGTCTAACACTTCTGCTTGTCTGCTCATGTGTGCACAGCTTGTTCCCACACACTGGGAATTGCTCTCGCCGGAACTGGGAAACAATGAATGTGGGAGTCCTGCGACTGGAGCCACTGCTTTGGGAAGCGCTGGACCCTGTTAATGCTGGAATTTGCGGTGTCCCTTACGTTTCAAACAACGGCTGTGCTGGGAAGAGTAGATCGATGAGGATAAGATGGCGAGGTCACAGGGGGCAGGCCTAATCTTGCACTCTCCAGCATTCCGTGGCATCCTCATTGGTTTGTTTGTAATAAATTGTAGTATTCTGACATCGAAGGCCTACGGTTGGGGACATTCATACCTTTGCATTGACTGTGTAATGTGTACAAAGTTAAATCGAAATGATTAGACAATCCAAATTTTAACTTTTGAAAATAAATAAATGAATAATGCAGTTAAGTAGATGTCTATGTATCAAAATGACACAATAGGACTGAGGACCAAGAGGAGGGCCGTGTTCCAGAGAATAAGATGGGAAACGTGTTGTGACTGAGATAAGGAGTGGTTTTAATGCTTCTTTGTTTCACAGTTGACAGCTGACACAATCAATTAACCTACAAATAAGGAAAATGACCATGCAAGAGCATGTCTTGTGTGGTCTAGAGTGTGTTAATATAAATGTATTTTTGATAAGAACCGCTAGCTGTCAAGCCACTGGAAATTTAAGATGCAGTTTCCTTAAAAAAGTAAAAAATGCTCACAGCAGAAATCATGTGGGTTCTCATTTCACCCATATCACCAAAATTATTTTATATGGACATGTTTTAATTTTGCTCAAATGTGACCGTACAGTATTGGTAATATCTTATATATTAATATTGTAATTATTATGTAACACTGAAGACTGGAGTACTGAAGATTTAGTTATGCCATCACATGAGATTTACATTTAAAATATATTACAATACGAACTAATATTTAAGAAATGACTGTTTTTACTGTATTTTTGATCAACAAAATGGTGAGCTTAAGATATTACAGTGGTTCTACTACATACCAATGCATACACACACACACACACACACACACACACACACACACACATACAAACAAAGTATTAAACCAACATTATATGGGAATAGGGAGAAAAGAATGATTTCTAAAGTTTTGGTGGAATGGAATAACATAATTTAAAACTAAATTGTATATATAATATTTAAGATTTAACAGGTATGGTGATCAACATTCACTTTGAAAGAAATAATAGTAATTCCAGCCAAGACACCTGTTACCCTACTCCTATAAAGTCCTACAATCTTCAAAAACGTACATTTAATGTAATTCAATGGTCAAAACACATTCAGAGCCTGGAGTTTCTAAAATAAAAAAGAAAATGTAGTTTAAAAAAACTTAGGCAATTAGGCAATGTTTTGACTTCATAAAAAGCGTGCAATCCACTGGTTAGACAGTCAGAGGCTCTAGAGGCATTTGACCCTCAGCTCATTGACATATTTGCCGAGCAAATTACCTTCACTGAAAAGGTTTTGAAAGTAAGGGACCAGAGAAGTGACCTCTTAAAAGTGATCTTTTACACATGTAAAAACATTCCTGCTCACACACATACTGACACACACACACACGCACACATTGGCATTCGAAAGACGCTAAAGAGTGAGAGAATGGGGCCTAGACAGAAAGAGAGAGAGAGACCTTCCACCTCTGGCCTGCTTGTATTCGTATGGAAATAAGTCTTCTTGAGAAGTTTACGTTAAACTCTGAATGAGGATTAACATGGCTCCTGCTTCACTAAACAATTCAACAAAGCAATTACTGAGCACACATCTCCCTCAGCCTGACCGCCTGTATAAATATTGCCTTTCCTGCTACAAACAAATTGCAAAGTCACAAACAAATTGTATTTCTGAGTATAGAGTAAATGAATTTAGCACTAAATGTACTAAAATGTTGCCTTCATAACATGAGATGTGTCTTTGGTGTGTAGTCTAGTATAATTCAGTGCCACTAATGAGACCACCGTCTCCCACCTTTGTTTACTTCTTATTATAAATTATATGAGTGCAAGCAGATGTTTGACAAAGACTAATACATTTTTATCTGACACATGTGACAAACCTGAGAGTGTAGTATCTCTGTTTATCTGAATGTTTATGTATACTAACACCCACATCACTATGTGTGGAGGAATGACGCCTTAGACTTTCACAAAAGATAATCTGTAATCTGTCTAACAGACAGATTTGCTCAAACTGGCCCTTTCAGCTTCATTGGTCTCTCCATGTTAACATATATGAGATTTAATCTGTTTTCCTAAGAATATATTCAAGCAAGGCTTACTAGTTCTGATGCAATAGGAGTTTATGTAGCAGCAGACAGTTCCCATGGTGACATTTCATGACCTCATCTCAAACTTGCACTTTTACGGCTTGTGCCATGCATGCTTATTTCTCTTGTATATTTTTTCATTTCAAAAGTAGTTCTTACAAGCTCAGTTTAATAATTGGATATTCTTAGTCAACTTAAGACGTATTTAGAGGACTGTGGATGAAATGTCTACTTGCGTTAAAGTTAACCTTTTCCGATTTGACTATTTTTTTTTTCATGTTTCTTTTGAACATGAGTCAGGGGAAGCAGGTTTGACTTGGCGAAAGAGTGATAAGACTTTTTGATAAAAATAGTTGTGCGTGTTTCATTTGATAGCATTCTTAGTCAGAAGGAAGACTTTCAGAAGGTCAAATATAGAATACAAGTGAAAAGAGTCATCTGGTGTTTAACCTTATCAGAATTAGCTCAGCTCTTTAATGTATTTCTTGACAGATGACACTGCAGATCAACGATTTTCTTCATTAATGACTTTATATGGAACTAACACAGTTGCAGCAGTTCAGAAACAAGGTTAGACTAGGTATGAGAAGATAACAGAAGTCAATGATAGAGTGATTTCTTTTTTTTAAGAAGAATTGTTTTTCTTCACTTCACATAAAAGTTGTGTAACTGCAGTGTAGAAATATGAGGGGGATATTTTATGAAATCAAATACAGTGCTGCCAAAGAAAATTATTTTGAAGCAGCAAAAAAAGTGCAGAGGACAGAAATGCCAGTAAAACTGATGACAGACTAGATGATTTTGGCACCAAGTTTCTTCTAAGCAACGTCTTTTGGGACTCAATCCCAGCTGTATCAGCATGGCATCTCTTATTACTATGTGACTGACATATCACTGTGGGGTTATGATGTACATCGAAATGAAACCAGAGTTGGTTTAAAAGTCACCCATGCAGCTAATATAACCTCCAACCCATGTATTTTGAAGGCTCATGAGCCAAATGTGCAAAATAAGGGGTTTGTTCCCAGTTCAGTGGTAGATATGTGTATATCGGATGGTGTATGGGTTTTTTAGTCTATCGTAGTGACTCATTTACAGGTTTTATTGACAAGTTATTATCATATGAGAACTGCCTATAGAGCACCTGTCAGTCAAGCAACAAAACCAACTGTTACTCTTCAAAAGGCTGAGATCAGATCACTTGTGAATTAGGAAAATGACCCCTCCATACTAGCTGACAAGAGCGAGAGAGAGGGAGTGAGGTGGTATGTTTCCCATGAACGTTTGCCAGGTTCTGTCGGACTAATCCGCTGGGAGAAACAAACTCAGTGTGTTTCAAGGCTTTGGTTAAGTAATGAGGAATTCTTTGCTCAGTCTCTAATAGGAGAAAATGGGCTTTCTTCTTGTCCTCAGGACTGCACAGACTGATGTCTCAACCTGCTTAGTTATCTGAGAAGCAAGCTTTTTAGACATCGAAGAGCTTGTTTATTTCACATTAACACAGATAAGTCTTTGTCAAATAACAAGCCTTAGATCGGCTCAAAATAACAGGCAAATTCAGGCATGTAAATCTACATGTGAGCCACATAAAAGATTAAATGGTCCAACTAGATGCTGAAGATCCAATCAGCTTTAATATTTCTTCTTGCTACTCATACACGCACCCTTCATCAAACTGTCATTTTTGTGTTGTGTGAGAGCAGAATTGATTACTCAACTATTAAATCAATCATGTTTATATCTCTGTGTGTTTCATTACTATTTAGGAAATTTGATGATGCTATTCCAGTACAGTGATGCCATGATGCTGGTACTTGGTCTGATGAAATCTCTGGCTTGTAGGAATTGACTCGACCATCATTTGACCCCCCTAATGAAATCTAAAGACTTCTAATCTCTGAAATGCATACAAAGACATATGAAAGTCAAACAAAATGACTATCTGTCATGGCGCTCTTCATTACTGTGATAGCTCTCAATGATAACATGAACTTTGCCATGGTTTGGTAAACTACAGAAAAATAGTATCTTTTGTTCTAGGAAAATTGAAATAATACAGAATACAAGTTTAAGATTAAAGCACACATTCATTGTGTTCATTTTCTATTTTAGACTGAGTCAGTATCTGTGTGTTATGCATGAAATAGGATTAACTATCTAGGTTTAGTGTAGGATCTGATTCTGTTATGTAAGGAGACAGAATCATCTAGATTTTCACTACAGAGCCACTATTAGTATTCCAAACCAATGAAATCATCCATGCTGTCTGTTTTCATTTACTCTGCGGCATACCAAATGAGGAGGTCCTCTGCTGTTTCATGGCTGTCTATTCAGCTTTAGCAGGATTAATGTTACTCTAAAAAAAGTCTGCATGAGTGACACAGTAGGTGTACTTGAAACATATCGCTATATCAGAGTCGTGCTGTGTTCAAGCCCTTCTGGGAGGTTTCTACTTATGAGTTTGAAAATCTAGATAATAACATAATTCAAGTTATTTAGATTGGAATACAATGGAATGATTTCACTGGAAAAATGATATATTTATATACACTTTTTCACCTCCTAACAAAGTCATAGCTTTTTTAGGGATGTACATACAAAGTACAAAGGATGAACATTAGATTTGTATTTTAAAGGCCATAGAGAATAATGGGAATTTTAGTCCGCTCACACCAGTACATAAAATGAGCACAAACTAATCTGCACTGTGAAAATTCACAAATTAAAATGTATTAAAGCCCACGGAAATGCATTGTCATATGACATTAAGAGGAATATATATGTGTGTGTGTGTGTAATATATACAGTATCATAACGCTTCACAATGATTATATATTTAGTCTGACACCGGTCGTAGACATGTGTAGGACAAGAGGTCCCGCAGAAGTGGTGTACTGTATGTTTTTAATATCAACATCCTCTGTAGAGACACTGTTCACTAACTCTGCTCTGGTGTTTTGGGAAAGATGAGTGATTTATCATCATCTCCTGATGACAGCGAGGAGGTACACATGTGTTAAGGTTTGCAGATTGGTAGTTATGCAATGTCAGCATGCTGCACAGAAAAGCTGTCAAGGCTTGGGTTTTACGGGAAGCCACAGAACGGAAACTTTAGGCCAGGGTTAATGCACACAGAGGCTTCTCATTCTGTTCCACAAGTCTTCATCTCAATGAATCATCAGTGCATACTTTCATTAGAGCTTCAGCTGTAAAATCGGTAAATACATATGATTTATATTCAATATAAAACTCTTCAGTTTGGCATTTGTAAACACATTTAGCAGTTTTAGACATAGGTAAATATTGATTATAGGGATGCAATGATTGTAGATTTTGTTGTTACGATTATAGTCTGAAGAATAATCACGGTTTTACATTGATTATTATGCATTTATTCATTTTATAACATTAATAATGTTTCAAACCACATGAACATTTTTTAGATATTAAAGTGTTATGTATCACTGGCTTTTAAAACAGAAATAACACAGTAACCATTAATACAGCACAAAATAATGATTTAAAAAAAGTCCATCTATTTCACATTGAAATAAATAAAATAAAAAGTGACCTCCGCTCTGTAAACATTCATGACCGTATTTTTATTTATTTATTCATTTTTTTAGAAAATAACATAGAAATAGATCACAAAAGTATTTAATGGTTTCAGTTTTCACATTCTTTACATTTCTTTTGGACCAGAGATTTTAGACATGGCGAAAAATTGGTTTACCATGGTTTTTACTTATGATTAATACAGCAGGGATAGTAAATAAAAGTTTCTGAAGTATTATTAATATGACATATGTAAACTTTATTTAACCCACAGGGGAAACTGTTACTAATGATGGAAATAAGCTAAAATATTATTATAAATAACTATCATCCATAGGTAGGATAGACTAATTCACACACACAACTGTCACCTCTCTCTCGATCCAGCTGTGTGCCAAGGCGTCCGTGCAGAGAATTTGCTCGGTCAGGGAGTAAAACAACTGGCAGTGGTAGGTCTCTGTAGAGGCAAACAGGTCTACCTAAGCGGCCCCAAAGTGCTACCAGATTAGCTGGACCGTCTGGGGATGGAGTCTCCATTCTCTTGGAAGGGCAGCTCACGGCGGTTCGTCGGCTGCCTGGTTGCATGCCCAGGGTGTACTGCCAGCAACTCCAGGCAGTTGATGTGCCACTGCAGATGAGGTTCCGTCCAAACCCCTGACACTGCATGCCCATTGTATGTGCCCCCCCAACCGTTGGTGGAGGCATCCGCGAATACCACAGCATGCCTGGAAGACCTACTTTATGGACACTCCTGCCCGGTGAAATGAGAGGTCTGGATCGGTTGTAATCCGTCGCCTTTCTTCCCCCTATCGTGGCCAGAAGAAGTGTAAAAATGTAAGACTCCGCACGCAAGACAGGGGCACCCGCAACGTTTACTGACGTAAAGCGGGACAGTGAGGGGAAATGCAGGGACCCGGCTCGGCATCTCGTAGCTGGTCCAAAACGGGTCTTGAGTGTGTGCAACTCTTACCTGTGACCCGAAGTGAGGTGGGTATAGGGGAGGGCGATATAACCAAAATCTTCTATCACAGTAGAAGCAATGTTCTACCTTGATAACGATATATATCACAATATAGCAATTTGTATCTGAAAATGCATAAATAAAAATTCAAACACAAAGAAACTGTGTCATATAATGTAATTTAATTTAAACTGAATTCCAGCAATACTGAAAAAAACATACTGTTTACTGTAAATTTAATGTTGTTTTTCTCAGAACAACATGCACTAACATTACCACAGTATACCAGTTCCCACGGGTTTTCCCCAAATTTCTGTCAAAGCTTTCTTGTAATAATCACTAACTAACGTTACTGTCAAAAGTACAAGCCCATATTCAACAGATAAAGTGAATAATATTACGTTAAGTTGTTTCCTTATAATGGAGGTGAACACTTAACATGATATTGTTAACTTTATAAACTGAACAAGAGCTTGCTCTTTTGACAGTGGCAAGACTTTATTATAAATAAAACTGGACAGAAGTTTGGTTTTCACCCGGTCGTTGTTAAGGTACATTAAGCCACGTTAAGCTGTTTCCTTAAAATGGACTTCTATGGGGGAGAAAACACTAGTGATAGTATTCACTTCACTACTAATAAGCATTGAATTAATAGGTTTGATCCTGGAAATTGGCTTTAGTGTTTGGAAAAACTCAGCAGTGTAAGACAACATAGATCCAAGAACATTTTACATAAAGTAGGTATATTTTTTGGCATAAGATTCAGTGTTGCTTTTGATCCAACAAAGGCTCAACATTCTTTTTGATTTGTGCGCTGTGTGGTGCTGTTATATTTGAATTTTATATTGTCTCATGTAGAGAGACTATATTACTCTAGTAGAGTTGGGGGGGCGATGTATCACACTGAGACACAAGTAGCCAGCTTTTTCAAAAATAGCTTGTTGATCTAACTTCTAAAATTATGACACATATTTCCATTCATTTTAAACAATTTATTTGAACTTAAAGTTAATTGTACTGATGACTAAAATGGATGCATTTAATGAGATCAAACATGTTTCATTTGACATGTTCTATGAATGTTCCCTGAACGTAATTCACTCTTGTTGATTTAACCTTTGCTATTGCAGTACAGACCGGTTCAGGATATTTTTTGGGTTACCTTTTTTTTATCTTCTGGGAATGTAACAGACATCATAAAACTTGATCACATACTAAACATATTCTGTACATCTGCAGCACAAATATAGTGATCAAGTAAAACTGTCCTTGTCACTAGTATTAGCACATTTGCACACAGCTCATGAATCCACAGCTTAACAACAAGGTCTACGCTAGAAGTCTGCATTCTCGTGGCTATACCATGGGAGCCGCAGGACCCGACCAGACTTCTTGCGGTGTGAGAAAATACATTTTCGAATTAAATGCGGAAGCGGTGGGTAACTCTGGTGTAATTTGAATGGGAGCGGGCAGTCTAACAATATAGCGTTCCCGATGTTTTTTCGGAACAGCAAATATGTGATTGCCTTATTCTTATTGAGCAACCGGGACAGCCAGTGCTCACGACTGTTACACATGCTGAACAGTCAGTTTAATGTTAGGAAACACACATCGGGCAAGTCTATTGTATGGAAGTCTTTTTAATGCGTCATAGATGCAAATGGGGAAAAAATACCCTTTGCGCGATGTGATAAATTTCGGCTACAATGTTGTACATACATTTGTTTTTATTTATTTTATTTTTGCAACACATTTTCCATGATGACAGATAAATGTTAAAAGCATCTTGACAAGACTAATAAAAATAAATACCATTCACAATGCACAACCTACATTTTTGTTTGTTATCTCTCTCTTTGGATGGTACCCAATTTAAATGTGAGATTTTGGAAACCAGATCTAAATTTAGCGGGAACGGTCAGGGTAAGGTAGAAAATTAGTCCAAGCGGGAAGCGGGTGAACAAAGACTGAATATGCAGCGGGAGCGGTCGGGTGCGGAATAAAACCTTGCTGGAGCGGGACCAAAAAAATGATCCTGCACAAACCTCTACTGAGATGTTCTTGCTGTGTCTTACATCTTGGCTTTAGGAAGAAAAATATTTTTGTATTTCCATGCTAATGGCCAGTAAATTACAATACAATTACAAAATACAATACAAGTATTGCTGTTGCCATGGTAAAAAAAGTGCAAAAAAAGTGAAAAAAGTAAATAATTAAACTGATACAAATTGGAATTACAGTAAATGGTGGTTTCGCCAAGCAGGAAACAATAGTAAGTGTATCACTAATAAGTCAGGCTTTGGTACTAAGTGATGTTAAACACAGAAAAGAATTTTGTTTATGTGTTAATCTTTGCTCATTCCTGTGTGTTCGTCTTCTCAGGTGTGAACCGGTCGGGCCCCCCAGCGTACCCCCCTCCACAGGACCCTATGAACCCCGGGCAGTACCTTCTTCCTGACGGATATGGGCAAGCAGACGGATACGAATACGAGCCCAAACGCAGCACATCTCCCTTCTGGCAGAACTTCAGTCGGTTAGCTCCCTTTAAAAAATAGAACTAACATCCACCAGGGGTCGGATAAACACCAGCCTCTGTTTCCTTGAAAAAGCACTATTCTACTTAAGATACATCAGCGGAATTTGAGGAGGACCGGCATATACACACACACACACACACAGCAGAGAGGACGGACCTCGCTTTACTGGGGTTTACCAGGCGTATTTCTTTTACTGGGGTTACGGGGACACCTCGCTGGGCTGGCTGCACTGAAAACTCTACACGACATGTTGTAATTCTCAGAAGAAAACAAATCACGCAAACGCACACGCAAAACATATATTTTATCCCTCAGTACTCTCTTTGTAGAGAGGTTTTAAATGATGAAATATAGTTTCTTCTTCTCTACACGAATCGACAGAAAAGCGAATTTTCACCGTTCGAAGCACTAAACCAACGTAATGACTCTTGCTCTCTAGCGCCGCCCTGGTGTTCCTCCGTGCACTGTGACTATTCGGGGCATTGTCTCTCACCCAATCTCTCTTTTTCTCTCTCGATCTCATTCTCCACATTATCACGTGTTTTCCCAACAGTTTCACGTCTGGTCAAGGCTGAAGATATTTTTGTTTTCCTGGACAATATCTCCTTGAATGGAACCTGCTGCACTCTTTAGTTCGTTTTGCATGTGATTCAGTTCATTGCAGGTATTTTTATTTGTGTAACTCTATTCCTACGGGTCTCAAAGAACAGTGGATCACGATCTGCAAATTTGTCACACTAGTTGCTTACACCGATCACGGTATTCTGGAAATACGGACATTGGAACTACTTTGACATTCAGAGGAACCTACAATCAATCAAACTAAAAGTCATTGTGGTTTGATGGAGCTTTTAGGCACCCTGATATAAACACAGACCAGAGAAACCTGAAGGAGGAACTGTTTTGCTCTGAACAGTGGACCTCTGTAGTGTGTTTACATCAGAGCCTTGTTTATCCTGAGGTCTCTGTCTTGGCTTCACCGTTGTTTCCTCTCTCCCATCATAAATGCAATCTGACAGAAGACCGGAAACCTACAAAAAAAAAGTAATAATGCCACCTCTGAGCCCTGTCTTGATTTTATGGACCAGGACGACTTTAATCCTGCTGATCAACCTCGTAATGACGTGCCAATTCATCTCTAACATGCCAAAATAGTCTGGTTGCCAAATTTTCCTCTAACAGGTGCACAGGCATGTGCGAATGCCAACCCCATGAGCTGGTACCCCGCCATGTGACTTCTCAGGCGAAAATTAAGTCAGTGAAATTTGGTTATCGCTGCTAGGATTAGCATGACATAGCGTTTCAGTTTTTAATTTTTTTCCTTTTTTTTGGAGGTTGTTTTTGGTTCTCTCTCTCTATATATATACAGTATATATATATTTATATTTATTTTTTTCCCAGATTAAAGGGACTTGTGCAAAATTTAATTTATGGTATATTCACGTTTTGTCTGATAACTTTCAAAGGATAGTATTTAGTCCAATCACAATATTTAAAGTATTGCTATAAAACATTATTTATTCTATTATAGTGTGATTTTATTTTTTTCCATCTTGATCCTCTTTCTATATTTTAGAGCTTCTGCCGGAGTGTTAAAGACCCTTTTAGGGCATAAAAAAAATGTAAGAGGACAGTATGGAAGAAATCTGTCACACATGTGTACTAAGTGCCACATGAAACTATTATTATGTTACAAAGGAAGATATCAGTTTAATATTTTTGATTCGGTGATCTGATTGAAATAACATTATATCATTATTTCATAATAAACTTCATTATGGAGAAAACTGATTTGAAATTATTATGTTTCCTCTGGTCTCATTTTAGTATTCATTTTATCATCTGTTTGCTAACGCAGTGATGTTGGCTTCAATTTTGAGGTCATTTTTAGGCAGTAATTCTAAATAACTATAACAGAAATGGGTAAATATGAATTCAGATAGATGACAGATGTATACTACCAAGTACAAAAATCCACTAAAAATAATAGTAAAGACATTTACAAGGCATTTTATATACAATTTTCCACAAAAAATTTTACAATTATTTTTGACATCAGTAATAATAATGATAATAAAAAAAACATGCTTTTAAATGATTATATTTTAAATGATAATAATTAACAATATTGCTGTTCTTTCACAAAACTTCTTTCAACGCAGAACAATTGTAAACATTAAAACTGTATATTTCTAAAGAACAGATTAAAGAAGAGCCTTTGAGGGTTTTTTGTTTTCAGTTTATTGAGCTGAAGTGATTTAATGTGTTCAATGTGCATCACAATAATTGACCTGCTGACATCCATGATTCACACAGGTTAGTAAGGTCTCTGATTTCCAGCAGAACACACAAACACTCTTTCTCTCATTCAATCACTCTTCTCTTTCACTCGTGTATTACATTTCTTCGTGAAACATAGAGCATACACTGAAGAATATTAAGATTGAAGGAAACTGTTGGTGTCACAGTGATAGTTTCCCATGAGATTTTTGTGCTCTTGTCAGTACAGGAAAATCTGACCATAAAAGAACAGTGTCATAAGCACAGCATGACATGGCATTAAAAATCTACAACCCAATACAGAAATACATTCGTAATGCCTTATAATCGTGAAAGGTCAATGGAAAAAATACATTCCGATAAATGTTGACAGACCTTCATATCCCTGTTAAGTCAATAATTTGACAGTAGTCTAAACATATTCAACATTCAGTATTCACTCAAGATTCAATCCGGGAAAAGCAAAGGCAGATTTTCCTTCAAAATTCCTTCATAGTTTTGTTCCAGCGTCCAATCACAGTGTGTGGTTCCAGTGGTTTACAGTGGTTTGACTCTCATCAAACAAACTGTAGCAAAAACATGATCTCCAAGGTGTGCAAGATACACATTCATTGGTATAATTGTTTTTTTTGAGAAACTCTTCAGTGATTGTACACGTCATAAATATGCAACATATTCACAATATCTTAAAGACTTTGGGACACCTTTGAAAATATTGTTTCAGAATTCACAAGTAGGCAATGTGAGTCTTAAACATCAGCAACGTAACACAGTGTGCTATATTCAGGGAATTATTTCAAAATAACATCCCAGGGAGTGCAACAAAAAAGTCACTCTGTACTTTTTCCAAGTAAAACAAATGATCTAAAATTAATGTTACTTTTATAAATAATTTCTGTTGTAAAAAATTTGTGCTCTGGTAAACAAATTCCTATTCTGTACACATTCAAGCTTTGGTGACAAATGATTTTTCGATGAGATTCACACTTTTAGCATTGTTTGGATTTCATTCAGGTTTTAGTAGAGCTGTTCAGTCATGATGTCAGTTGGGAAATTAAGAAAATGAAGGTCGGTGATTGACGATGTTTGAACATAAATTACACACCGCCAGCTTATACTTTTCAAAAGTTTGGGGTCAGTAAGATTTAAAAAAAAATTAAAAATGTAATACTTCTTATTTAGCAAGGATTTATTAAATTCCTCAAATGTTATGCTAAAGACATTTATAATGTTACAAAAAATATAAATAAATACCGTTCTTTTAAATAATTGTGTTCTTTTCATCAAAGAATCCTGAAAATTATGATTATGTCATACATTTTCAAATATATATATATATAAAAAAAAAAAAAAAACAGTTACTTTAAATTGTAATAATATTTTTATAGCATATGTATTTTTTTTTATTTTTTTTATTGATCAAATGCAAGCTTGGTGAGCAGAAGAGTTTTGTTTTAAAAACATTAAAAATCTTACCAAACCCCAATTTTTTTAAAATAGTAACAAATTAGGACAAGCACCTTTACCATCAACATAAACACACACTTTTTGAGTACTTATTATCAATTTGTTAGGAACAGTAAAAAAAAAATCACATTTAATGTAAGACTGTGTATAATTTATGTTGTGCATCATATTAATATCAACTGCATCTTTGACTTCACTCATAAACCAAAATTTCATAGGAAATGCTAATTCTCTTCCCAGTAAAAGAACTACAAAAGAAAGCTTTTTTCTTAAATCCTTGTGTCTGAGGTCTTTTATTCTGGAATTGTTTTCTGACATTTTATTTCTGAAGGTTTCTCATCCAGCTCTGTACTGGCTCCTTTTATATCAGTGTAAAAAACCAACATGTACCTGAAATTGTAGGAGATGAAAACAAGTCAAGTTTTGAACTATGTAATAATTTAAATGGATTATTTCCCCCCTCAGAAGGCTTAGGCTTTTGACTGACGGACATCCTTCCACTCCAGCTTGGTGTTTTGTAAAGCCTGTGTCTTCTTCTCATCTACCTGCACATAATCCACCCTGTGCTCGTCTGCCAGCAGCGGTTTCTGAAAACATAAAAAAAAACAATGCAGTCGAAATGCTAATCCACACGGCCACAATGCATCAGTCCATGCCACGTTTAGAGCTGAGGGGTTACAAAGCAACAGTAACTGGGACAGGAAATGCTGAGTCACTTATCGCTGCCTTGAGATTCATTGTATAAAGCCACAGAAACGATTACTACAGGAGATAGCAGTACCCACTAAAACCCCAAAAATGCTCACTAAATGTTTGTAAGATGCACGTAGAAATTTGGTTCTTAAACAGCCGACCACTGACCTTCTGAACGGGTGAGGGGGAGGCAGAATTAAAGTCAAGCGACAAGTAATCCAGCTGAGAAGGCCTCATCGAAGGAGCAGAATCACAAGCTGGGAACAAGAGCCGAGAGTCCTGAACAAAGGAGAACACATACAAATATAACCATAATACATATAATACTGACACACGTATTGGCCCGGTTTCACAAACAGGGCTTAGCTTAAGCCAGGACTAGGCATTAGTTTAATTAAGATATTTAAGGAACTTTTACAAAAACTCCTTATTAGAAAGTATTACAGGTGTGCATCTTAACACAGAACAATGTTGACTTGTTTTAAGATTTGTCAGGGAAAGATATTTTCATTTTGAGACAGCTCAAACATGCAATTTAGTCTGGGACTAGCTTAAGCCTTGTCTGTGAAATTGGGGGATTATGTTTTATTATGACAATACTAGTATAATGTAGATACATACTAAATCTGTTTATTTGTGTTCAAAACCGTTTGTGGTCATAAGATTGCCTCTTATGTCCACCAAGGCTGCATTTATTAAACAGCAAATGCATTATTGTGAATATTGGAAAATGTTTTTTTTTCTATTTTATTATATTTAAATATGTAATTTATTCCTGTAATGGCAAAGCAGAATTTTCAGCAGCCATTACGCCAGTCTTCATTGTCACATAAATGATTCAAATATTCTGATTCGGTTCTCTTTTATTACTTACATAATTGGTAAAAACAATGCTGCTTAATATTTTACACGATTCGTTGATGAATAAAAAAATACAAGAGAACAGCATTTATATGAAAAACAAATCTTTTGTAAAATTATAAATGTCTTTTCTTTCACTTTTGATCAATTGAAGGAATAAAAGTATTTCTTTTAAAAAATAAAAAGCTTTTAAAAAAAATTTCCATTTTAATTTTACTATTTTTTTTTACTAATTTACTAAGATTACTAGATTTACTAATTTAGATTTATCACTCTCTGGAATATTTTCTCTATTTGTTGCCCTCTTGTTCTTTTTAGGAGAAACAGAGCAATAAATATTAAGGAGAGAAGACGGGTTAAAGGAAGTCACGTTACCGTTGGCGTGATGCTCCCTTCCTGTTCAGAGCCGTTTAAACCCCATCCCCGCCGCCTGTCCAGAGGAACTGACTGAAGGTGTGTGCTAGAGACAAACAAACCAACACAGAAACTTTCAAATAGTTATCTTACAATTAACAGATTACATTAGTGCAGCGTTCATGAACATCATAAACATGTACATGAGAAGACACTTGTGCAGAGAGGGCCGCAAAGGCAGAAAATAGAGATCAGGTGACTTGAGAGGTCTTAAAACAAACACAAGTATCTTTGTTGAAGATGTAGGACGCAGACAGAAGTGGTTGAGAAGAAGAACAGAGTTGCAGAGGAGCAGTTTGGTGTGTAAATATAAGTTCTCACCCGGGTTCTGTCATGGTGCGTGTGAGGGGAACGTGGAAAGGACATTCAGAAATTGTGGACAGCCCCCGAAGGTCTAAAGGAGGCGGTCGAGCTGTGAAAGCAAACACAATACAGAAGGCTCAAACCCTCCTTATCTTTTTCTCTTAAGCATACAACACACTCAAACAAACACTTTCACTTTTAATGAGGCATTTCCTTTGTGTGAAGGTGCATGACCTGAATGAACCCTGATCATGCACTCAAGACTTTCTGAGGTTCCTGTTCTGTGTTTCTGACAGTATGCGCTTCCTCTCTTGTGCTTTCGTCTTGGCAAAATCAAAGTTGAAAAATTAAATAAATAAATTTTAAATGCCACAAAGAATCTAAGTAAAAAGTATGTCCTGTTCCCAATTAAACTTCTTGGAATGCCTGAGATGTGACGTACTGTAATCTGGTGACTCTTATTTTTATATCATATGAGAGTTTCGCAATATATCACATGAGCAAGAGTGCTGTTCTCCCCCGAATATCTGCACGACTGCTAGTGTGCTAGTGCTTTAATACAACAGTTCAGTAAACAAGATGATAGTATCGAGTTAAAATGATCTAGGCCTTTCAGAGCAAAAACAATAGCGGTGTTTCGTTGCTAAAGTAATCCATTTTCATTAATGAATCAAGTGAGTCATGTCTTCGACTGAATCATTCGTTTGAATGAATCGGTTTCATACGGATCTATTTCCTATTGATATTTCGATCAAATTATTATTATTTTTTTAAAAGCACATTAATGGCCTTTAAAAAACAGCATTATTTATGCAATTTTAATTTAACAACCTTTTTAAAAGGATGCAGCTTCTTAAAAACAACATTATGGCTACATTGTAGCCTTAAACGTTTATAAGAAATAAATGATATTTTGAATCGAAATATTTATTTCTAATGCTACTTTTTGTAATGTCTATTAAATCATAATATTTCTCAGGCCAGGTCAGATCTGCAGGTTACGATCGCCAGTGTCGCCAGCGCGCGATAAACCTTTTAGGAGCGAGTCATCGAGTCATTTAAAAGAATTAGAATCAACTTATTCATTTAAATGTGATTCATTCAACAACGACTCAATTCGTGAGTTATTTAATTCTTCCCTTAAGAAAACCGTTCAAAGACAGTGATTAATTCAGGAATCACACTACTGTTTTACTTGACAAACTCAGCGATTAACGGTAAGGTTTTTTTCCCCTGAAGGCAAATCATTTCGCGCGAGACTCGAGTCTGTATCTATATTAAAAATAACCTATATATGTTTTTTTGTATTATTCAATCGATGTCAGACCATGTTAGAATTAGACATTTAATATTCTCTACAATCTTGAGGAAAGACTGCGTTATTAAAACACTAGGAAGCAACTAACACAGTTACGAAATGTGTTTTCTGTGTGACATGGCTCATGATCATGAGCTCTGCTGTATCTCATCTTCCTCATACTTGTTTTGTGCATGCGTCACTCTTCTGTACGTCTCCTAGCATGAGATCATCTTTTCCATTTCTCTATTTTCATTTTCTGACGTAGCTAACTTCTCCTGTTATGTTCTAACTTAGTTATTGTCAGTACAGCGAACACAGCGCGCCAATACATCACATATCTCTGTTGTGCAAATACCTTTAAACAATTAAGCAAAACAAAAGCAAAGAATTTTGAAACTCAAAATAGTGAAATACCAAGGCTTCTAAAACAATGGCATGGCATGCTGTCTTTGAGCTAGACATTAGTCATTGGAACAATTTATTTGACATGTGGGAAAATGTGTTTGGAATAGATGCATCATAATGGCTAAATGAGTATTACATTGTCCAAATGCTCTTTTGGGACGTTCTTATTGAAATATTTATATTTAAAGGCAGCACACAAAACTCTGATTGTAATGTTTGCAGTGCGATGATACCAGTAACTAGCATTTTAACCTAGACACATTTACCCCGTCTTCTTGGTTTAAGGTTGCGGTCGACTGGAGGAGGCTCAAGGTCAGGATTCGAAGGCGAAGGCAGCTCTGTTTTGCCATTGGTGAGTAGCGAGATGGGCAGGGTGGAGGGGCTCATGGGTATGTAGCCGTCTGAAGTCACATCAGAGCAGCTGATCGGTGGTGAGGCCATGGGCACATACGAATCCTCAGAGTGGTTTTCAGTAACTGTGGTATTCAGAAATATTGGCTAGAAATAGAGATACAGAGAAATTCACACTGAGACATCTGGTTTCTGGCAGTGGATATTCAAATTGATGTATATTTACAGTGTCTGTTTAACTTTCTCCAGGCTCATTTGACTATTTTATATTTGAATATCTTTTTACCAGGTTGAGGCTTAGACGTTTGTTCCAGTTTCTTCCAGCATTTTCAAACTCTACTGAAAAGATGAAAGTACAATATTAAGATATTATCCAATATTTATATCATAGTAATATCATAGTATATAGTTTATATAGTATCACTTATCTATGTATTCATTATCTAGTGACACTTACATTTTTTTATGCACTTTTGCATTTGTGAGAAAAAAAATCATGTGATGGAACGTTCCTTTTCAGGAACTCGAACTGCGTCCAAAAACGCTTTGGGAACGCCTCCAGCGTGACCACGCTCTGAAACTACTATGCAAACCGTCAAACGAATTGTCAAACGAGTCGTCACCCTCGGGTTCATTTCATTCATTTCTCTGTTCAGACTTTCTAGTTTAAAAATTAAAAGACTATGTCTGGCAAGAATTTTCAGAAGTGTATGCTAAAAGCAAATTGATCTTATGGAAGGAATTAAGATGGGTAATTCCCCTATCTTATGCCTAACCAGACAGATCCACAGGCATCTCTCCGGGTATTGAAGCGCCGCTGATACCGGCTACTACTCCCGAGAGAGAGCGGTCTGCATTTCACTTGTCTTCCTCCGGGGAGGTGGACGTGGTGAGTGTAAACAGCTAGCCTTTTCCTCTGTCTCCGAGGAGTCTTTGGCGAGCTCATTGTGCAGCGAATGAATTCCGCTCTGCCGCCTAGGTGGAGTCACGGCTTCTCTCGTGTGGATTGCGATGGCTGCTGAGGCAGTGTTGTAGCTGCTTTCATTAGCTCGCAGACAGATCTGATGGAAGGGATTGAGACGGACGATTCCCCTTTCTCTTTTCCGTCCGATTAGATCTAGCAAAGGCATCTCTCTGGGTAACGTTAAATGAAGCACCGCTGATAACGGTTACTTCTCCCCGGGGAAAACAGTCTACACACTGTTCATCCTTCTCCGAGGAGTTGGATGTAATTAGTGCAGATTGCAAGGCGCTTTTTCATTCTCCCGTCACGGTGGTAGAAGTTGCAGGGGTTGCAGCAGTCCTTCCACACCTGTTGGCGAGCCAGAAGGGCTCTGTTGAAAGAGTCTATGTGCCAGGGCACTTAAATATGGGAGCAAATATCTTGTCGAGACAGGGCCTGAGGCCCGGGGGGTTGAGATTGCATCCAGATCTTGTGCAGCAAATCTGGACAGTCTTCTGCAGAGCCGAGGAGACTTGTTGCGACTCGAGAGAGTGCACAATGTCCCCTCTGGTTCTCTCTAGTTCACCTAGCTCTGTTGGGTCTAGATGCTATGGCACAGACAAGGCCGAGGCGCTGTCTGTACGCTTTCCCCCGATATCTCTGATCCCAGGAGTTCTGGAAAGAGTCCGCCAGGATGCAGTCAGTTTACTGCTGGTGGCCCCGTGTTGGCCTGGGCGGGTATGGCTTGCGGACCTGGTGTCTCTCCTTGACAGCTCTCTTTTTCTTCGTGGAGTATTGATGCTAAAGCCTCCGGTATGCACCCGAGTTCCGACTTAGGACCTGGCTTCGGTACTAGTTAGTACTAGTTAGAGCAAGTCTCTGACCGTCTCTGACCGTCTCCTTACCTTTAAGACTGTGGTCTTATTGGGACTGGCTTCGTTAAAAAGAGTAGGGGACCTTCAGGCCCTGTCTGTGCCCTCCTCATGTGGCTAAGGTTTTCTCTACCCACGAGCGGGTTATGTCCCATCAGTACCAGTAGTGCGGGGAGGTAGACCAGGAAGAGCTACCTATTTGTGTCCAGGGCGAGTACTGGACACCTGCATTCGTAGATCTGCTCTTTGGAGGAAGTCGGACCCACTATCTCCGTGTGTTATGAGTCTTCTGGTCTCCCCTCGCCGATGGGAGTCAGAGCTCACTCAACTAGAGGTGTGGCGGCCTCAAAGGCTTTTTTGGCAGATGTCTCGGTTCCGGACATCTGCAGAGCAGTGGTTTGGTCGTCCCTCTGTGACCTTTGCTAGGTTTTATGGGCTAGACCTCTTGGCTACCCCGGGCTCGGTTGTCCCCGTGCCTCAGTGTGCTGCATCCGCACAGGCGAGGACTTGGGAATCTGGGGGCGTGGGTATCTCGTTCCCAGAGCGTTTTTGGACGCAGTTTGAGTTCCTGAAAAAGGACGTCTCAGGGTTATGAATATAACCCCTGTTCCTTGGAGGAATGAGACACTGCGTCCTTTGCCACACCCCCTGCGCCCCCTCCTGGGCGCTTGCTTTCATGCCTGAGGGCTGGCGTGCACTGTTTCTCACGTGCTATTATCCTTCCTGGTCGGTGACGTCACCCGAGGGTCACCCGTCTCAGCACTTCTTTTGACGGTTTGCATAGCAGTTTCAGAGCGTGGTTTCAAAGCGTTTTTGGACGCGTTTTGGTTATATTAATAACCCTGAGACGATTTGTTTGGCTATAAACAGGGTTAGTCAGGTGACCTTTGACATCTGTCTGAATTTTTAAAAGAGAAAATCTTCCACTGATTTTTATAGCTATAAATATACATAGATATTCTACAGACAATAGGTGATTGTTTGCTTATTATGATGTGTGATGTATTATATGATGTATTAATAACCTAAACGAATATGTATCTAACCCTAACGATAAGTCAAGTAACTTGTTTAAGGCCTATTTAAGTAAACAACAACAAGAAATGACACTAGGTGGCAATGTTG
>JAUCMT010000001.1:16876671-16901818 GCA_032357475.1 Enteromius thamalakanensis
TAAAATCCACCCTCCGGGGCTTCACTGCATTCAGTCTGCCGTGTGTTCTGTCCGCCTGCGACAATATATATATATATCTGTGTATATTAGGGGTGTGACTGGTCTCGCGATATCCTCGCGCTAGTGGTATGATGCAGCGCAACAAATCTCTGAAGGGAAACTGCTGCCGCTTTCTATTTATGGCGTGCTGACAAAAATTCTAAATGGTTTTCAATGGTTACTTTATCTCGTCCAGTGTAGGCAGACTTCAGGCCCATGTATACTGTACTTTACTGTCCGTGTTCCATTGCATCTCAAGCCCAATCGCAAAGTATACTCAATTGCGGATTAGTGCGAAAGCACGAGCTCGATGCATGCACAATGCCACCAATTGACTTGCCCTTTTTCAGCATTCTTCTTGCGCATACACTGTTGTACGGGGACAGTTTGTGCGTCCTCAAAAATTGCCTGCATGGAGACAGGGTGCAGATGTTTAAAGTATACTTAGGCCTTTAAGCTAGAGGCGTTTGCTGTAGGCAAGTTTGTTTAGGTATTCGGACCGATTCTGTTTTCTGAAGCTTTTTCGAACAAATTGCTTACCCTGCAGTACCTAAGGGATATTTGTGTTATTTGCTTTTGTTTATTTATACTATTTAACATTTTTTGTTATTGTTATTTATTGTTAATTACCTGCTTGTCAGTTTGTGACGAAATCTTTTGTAGTGTCCATGTGTTGTTTATTACTGCATGTAATTAATTAAAATGGTTTGATTTCAAAAAGTTAATAAAAGGCACCTGCATATATATTTTATCATTGAGGATTTATTTTAAAAAGTCTAAAATCTCATCTCTTTCTCGTGAACCCAGTGTCTCGCCTCGTCTGGTCTCTTGGGATAAGTCTCATATACATATACATGTGTATGTATGAATAAATAGACTTAAGCTTTGATTCCCTGTCTGATTTGTAGTTAAAAATGTAGTTTAATTTAATTAAATTTTAATTTAATTTACTTATTTTTTTTAGTGGAACATCACATTTCCGAAAAGTGCCATACTACAGTACTTTGTGGTACCCAAGCATTTAAGCAGAACATGAGAGCAATGATGAATAACAGTCCTCTGCTTAATGATTTCTGAAAAGACATCCTTGACTCCCACTTCCCACAGAATTTAAATAAAGTGCTCTGCTGTTGACATGTCTCAATGTGAGGTTGTGAGGTCCACATTAGAGGATGTCTCACTGATAACAGCCTCAAAAGCCCTGACCTCTGTCACTGTTTCTGGGGACAACTCTCTGACCCGCTGAGAACTGAAAATAGAATTTTTTTGAGACATAGGATTGATGTGTTTTTTCAGGGCTATTTTGTCCTATTGAGTTTTTTTTAAATGAATAGTTTTCTTTAGTGATATTAATTTTGTTCCGCATGTTCTTTGA
This sequence comes from Enteromius thamalakanensis, assembly GCA_032357475.1. Lineage (NCBI taxonomy): Eukaryota > Metazoa > Chordata > Actinopteri > Cypriniformes > Cyprinidae > Enteromius > Enteromius thamalakanensis. The sequence continues at coordinate 16,878,086 of JAUCMT010000001.1, forward strand.
TCTAGGGCGCAGGGTCTCTTTGAACGAGGATGCAGGGTCTCTTAAAGCAGTATTAGTGTCTGGTATTTGCTGACACACATTGAAAAATTAACTGCCATCCAGTCTACTTAAGCTAGGTTTGCACCATGACGTTTCCCATACATTCAGTCACTGCCAAACAAAACTTAGCCTATCTTTCTCGGACAGCCCATGACAGTGGAAATTGAACTGTTTTAGAGCTAAAGTAAATGGCACTCAGATATAGACAGAGATTCTTTTTTTTCATGTATTCATGCCACTAAGCCTCTGGGAAACCTTGTGTATGAATTTCTAAAATGATCAGAAGCACTTTCTGGACAGTATCAAGAGAGAACAGCTTAAAGTACTGAACTATGCTTAGTGTTTTTTGGATCTTAGTACGAACAAGATGTTGCAGAAAACCAGCATTACACAGACTAGTACATTGTAGTAAATACAACAGAATTTATTTTACTTGTGCTGTTGTATAAAATAACAGGTAGTGTTTCTGCAAGTCTTATAAAGGTCAAAATCTTAATTAACCCCTCCACAAATTAATATCTTAAAACAGGGCAGAGCAGTTTTCTCGGTATAATAATAATAATAATAATCAAGAACCATTTACTGAAGACATAAATGTAAAATTAAATTGAAAAAAGTGAGTTTTTGCTTTAAACCAAAAACAAATATCTACATTTGGTAAGAAATATATTTTGGCCTTTTGGTATTTAAGGCATATACTTCTTTAAAATAAATCAAATAAATATAAATAAGTAATAATAACTAATAAAATAAGTATTTTTAATACAACACAAGTCTACACCTTATATTTACAGTACATGTGGAGAATATACAGTATTGACATTGTGTTCACTTCCATTTATTTATTTATTTATTTTTTTCTTGGCTTTGAAAGGTCTTAAGTCCTGAATCCCACATGAAAGTTGTGGGCATGATGTAAATTTTTATTTTAATGCACATAATATTTCTTGAAATAAATTAGATATAAAATATTATATGTGTGGGGGTAATCACTAGTAAGTTTCGTCAGAGAGGAGGCCCACAGTCTGAGGTTTGAAAACCCCCTAGGTTATACTGAACTGTCAGGCCTTAGTTAAAATGATGGCGATGGAAAGCAGTGGCATGGAGACCTCCCTGAAAGATAACAGCTGCTTGGTACTAATTTGCAAGGTGATGAATGATTTGTCTGTAAATCTCGAATACAGGCAGAGAGGTTAATACAGCTGTATTGCATAGCATCAATCAGACATTGTGACTTAAAGATGCTTTCCAGACCTATATGAGAATAAAAGGAGTGGCTCTTTAAGATGTGCAGCAGTAGACACAGTAAATAAGATGCTCAGGGCTGTCGTAGTTGAGTGAAAAGTGGGACTAAATTACCAGGGCCCCAAGTGAGGGGGAGAAGTGTAATTTTATTTTCCTTTAAATATAATTTTAAGATCACAATAAATGCCAAAATTTTTTGGGTAAATGCATCAGTTGATTGATGTATTAAATGGTGTCGTACTGTAGGTAGTTGTGAACCTCGAGCGTATGGGGGCCCATGGCCACTGCTTGCGCATAGGGCCCAAATTTGGTTAGATGCTAGCTATGTGGTGATCATGTGCTATCGTTCAATAAATGTGGTTTGAATTTTTTTTGTTACGCTTGTGGGAACTATGGTTGCACACACAGCATTTGGCAGCTTTTAATATCTGTCATATAATGTAAGCAAAACCTGACAGCCACCTCAGGGCAATGACAACTGAAGTGGATAAATCGGATTTTCATATGCAAAAATTAAAAAGCGCAAGAACAACTAAGTTTTACACTTAGAACAACGTTGACGGCTTTTGAGAGCTGTGAAGTAACAAGGACATTTTTATGAGCTGCTGTCAGTATGTTAGCTGTATTCATGACCTCCACTTTTTTTTTTTCAAAATGGTCCTATTTTAGTTCACTTTCACTCATATTTCACTCGCCAAATTAAAAGATGCTGCTGATGCCTAAAGACATTTTTTCAAAGCTACACATTAATAGACAGGGAATGTCAGTGTTACTGTTGTAAAAATCATTAAGTGTAGTATGAAACTAATTTAATTTCAGTTGTAAAGCAGCTCTACAAGAGATATAGTGGCATTATTCAGCTCAAGTCAGTTAAGTTCTGTAACTGTCAGAATTCCCAAACTCTTTAATTATGATAAAAGTGAATGAAGCAGCTTTACAGGAAGCAAAAATGTTATATAGTGCACTACAGTTATAATTGTGTTTTTATATAGTGACAATTCAGTAATAATATTGAGTAGTAAAGCAAGAAGATGATGCGCCGGCTGTTGTGAATTAGTCAGTCATTGTGTATATCAGAGGTAAAAAAAATTATATAAATACTGTTCAGTTTTTTTTGGACCGATCAATCATTTTGAACATCAATGTACCATTACGAGCCGCAGGGTTAATTTGTCTGTGTATGGTTTTTGCAAGAGAATGCAACGGTTTGAGTTAAAAAACTTCACTTGTGTTCTACTGAAACAAAGTCACCTACAGCTTGGACGCCCTGGGGGTAAGCAGATAAACACGCTTTCATTTTTGGGTGAACTACCCCTTTAACTGTCTTTTAAACCCAAAGCCAAAGGAAAACATAAAATACAGCACTTTATTATATTCTGACATTTTCCGCCCAGGATGGTGAGGGTTCTTGGATTAGTCTTCTTGGGTGGCAGTGTTTGTGGCACGGTGGTATCTGCACACATTTCTCTGTCACTCTGCAGCAGTTTCACAGGTTTGTGCCTGTCTGCTTTCCTCCTGCACTGACGTTGAGTCGTGACAGTTGGTAACATGTTTCTGAGCAGCTTATCATGTTGAAAATGATCTTGTCTAGGGCACCATGTGAGCTGACTGCCACTGCTGTCTACTCTGCTATTTGGAAATGTAAACAATAAAGAATAATTCGATTTTTGATATGATCTGTTTGTTACTTAAAATTATATAAATAAAAGGACATATGCCTATAGCTTATACAAGCCTATAAAAGGGAAAAGCTATAAACTTAAGTTGTTTTCCTCTATCTACTATTACAGCCACTTCAGTTTTGTTTACAGCAATTGAATCGGTTAAGAATGGTATCAACGTCGTGCTAAATTCAGCCTAACTTCCCAAGCTTCATGCAACAGAAACTTTCAGAAGAAGGGAATCTTTGCCCACATGGAAGAAATTCAAAGCTGTTCTGAGCTCCTGAAGGAAACCATCTGCCATTAACGCGGTAAAGTCCACAAACAGCAATAAACCAGAATGAGAAAAGTGGCCAGTGTGGATTTTGAAGGTGGTTTAGAGGTTCCATGTCCTGACTAAAACAGGAAAGATTAGTGGTCATATTAGAGTCTGAGTTCCAACATGGTGTGTGAGTTATCCAACTGTGGTCTGGAGAAAGGACAGGATGTAGCTATGCTTTCTTGTGTTCAGTACAAAACTATGTGTAATAAATGCAGTGGTCGTCAACATCGGTCTGGGTCTTAATAAACTACTTTTGAAGTGAAAGCACCAGTGGAGATGTTTGTGGATGGGGCTTTAAAAATGTGAACTATGCTGCCATCTCCTGGTGTATGTAGGTATTTGATACCGCATGCATAGTAAATGAGTAAATATAAACCCATATTTGCCAATAATTAGTTACATTTAAATCAAATATTTAATATTTAAAACAAGACCTTGGAAGTTGACACAGTGACAGGGAACATTTGGGAAATTATAACACTAAAATAGACTAAATATGCTGCATTTTTTCACTAATTTTAAATTCAGATACATTTCCCCATTCAGTTGTGCTTACATTTGATATTTTTATTTGACCCCGACATTATCCATTATGAAACACTAATACACATTTGGGGTGTTAACATATGCTTATGTGTTCAAAACAATGCAATTCAGTTATTTTACATATTAAGGATAAAGGAAGATTTTTAACAGCCGGATTTACATAGGTTGTGCTCTCATTTCACACTACTCATGGGAGGAGGAATGCTCTGCTATTAATTTCCAAGCGATCGCTACGCTACGCTGCCTGACACAGTGGCATGCACCATGGAGGGCTCAAAAATAAAAATCACTCACAGAGATGTCTTGAGAGCGGTTTTCACAGCAGTTTGTACGTTCAGCATCACTCAATGACTCTCTTTCATTCAGCGCTCCAAACATCAAATGACAGGGTGTAGGCAAATGCATTTGGTTGCTATATGAAATATATTTATCTTCATCAGTCTTTCACTGTTGTGCAATAGTGATTTAATGTGTGAAATATGTATGTAGTACTTAAAGATATTGCAACTAAAATTTTAAATGTTACTGCTTTAAAGACTAATAGCTCTAAAATGTTACAATTTCATTATTTGACCTTTTTATTATTAGTATTTTTGTTTTTAATGTAAAATACTTGTTAGTGTTATGTCTCTTATGATTGAGCAATTGCTTATTATTTTTATTACTTAAATTCAGTTTGTAGCAGGCAGGAAATACACAAAAAAAGGTTGGGACCCTGCTGACAAATTTTTAAATTATTTTAGTTATTACTTAATTTAACATTAAGCAACTAAAAATGTTAAGTTGACTAAACATTTTTTATTTTAGGCAGCCGGGTAACAAGATATTTCTAGTTGAAACAACTGGGTTTTTTTCAGAGTGTAGGAGTGTTTCACAACCCGTTACAGTCAAATTTTATTTTACTGATTTAAATTTTATTACCATTGTTATGGTATATTTCCTTATTTATAGGCAAATATTTCTCTCATTTTCCATTTCAAGTCATTTGTGCTCTGTGTAAAGCGCCTTGAGGGTTAATATTAGTAACATGTACATTCTTATGAACACCCATGGTTGAAAAGCTCACTTTTTCCATTTTCTTCTGCTTCTGCACCATTTGCTTCATAATTTCTGCAGCAAGTGGAAGGGATTGCTTATTAGACGCGACCACTAATCAGACCCTAATGGACCCAAGGACACTTTGCCAGCAAGCTGCAACTTCAGGGAAGGCACATTGATTTTAATTGAACGCGGAAACCTTTCATTTGATTCTGCAGTTAATTTTCACAGCGGGAAACACAGAAGGGCATACACAGTGCTTAGTTAATTCAATTTGCTTCAGAGATTTGGGATTCTGCTTTATGGCCACTTTCAAAAAGGACAGAGAAAGTCATTCAACTCAGTGCTTTGTACATTTAAAGAAAGGTTTACGTGGAAATGTATGTAGTGAAAATCTACCTCGTATGGGTTATTATTGGCCAATATTTGAGGTGTGTGTTTTTAATTTTTTTTTATGCGCATGCTCAATTATATTTTGCATTAAAATTACCTGAACTGTACAGTTTGTGCCAAATGAGTCTTCACATCTATAACATCACAAAATATAAATTTACATACTTTATAATGTAGTGTACAATAATGTGATTAAATTCCCATGTAGCATTTAAAACAATTGATTTAGAATTGTATCATGTCATATAGGAAGAATTTAATGTATACGTTGCTAACAAAATGCCATTATGGTGAGAACATTTTTCAAAAAGTTTATTCAAAAAATCAATTACAAACCGATTCATAATGTAAGCTAATCCTCGACATACCCATTAAACAGAACGCTTCTGATTTATAATATTCACTCCACACGACAATGTTTATTCAGAATCCCTTTGTGTGATATATCCACTGCTAATGTGGAGATGACAGTGAATAAATAATTTTTTTTCCCCTTCATTCATTCATTATTTATTTCTTTATTTTTTTATTAGGTTTCCTCACCCCAAATGTATCTTACCGGTGGTTCTGTCATAGCAGCAGTTGTTTGAATTAGGCAATAATGTTGTCCGAAGATAAATGCTGATCTCGGGCGGGCGGCGACCCAGGAATCGTGATGTACCAGCATGCCCTGATGCCAGAGGAGCAGGAGGAGAGCTCAGCTCCCTCCTGCTCACTCTTAGGACCAGGCTTTGGTGCGGCACCAGCACAAAGCCCCGGTTGGCTTACCACCCTGTTTTTCCAGGGTTATGGATTTGTCCGCTAACTCGTCCGATCAGCAATAGTCTGTGCCCAGTTATATTCGGGATTATTTTGTTCCACTGCGTTATATCATCATAAGCGTTAGAGCTTTTGTACTGTATGTTATCATTATTATGAAAGTGGGCCAGCCATCAGACATCTTTTTGTGTTCAAAGAATTAGCCGGAGCCTGAGTAGAGTAAGTTCGAACACTTTTATCCGCAAATGGCGGCCGCGAACACCAGTAAATGCTTATTGGCTTTTTTCAATGTAAGTGGATTGTTACCTTGCTAAAGTCAGTGCCATTGCGCTCGCACTCACATATTACTTATTACAGCTCACAATAATCAAATTCAAAATGAGAGTGTGTGAGAGAGAAAGAGATCCGTGAAGGACATTTGCTGTTTACTGAATTGATTGTTTGTGAATAAGTGGTGAGGTTGATTGAAAAATACTTATCTGTCGAGTCCAATAGCACTAGTTTAACTGCCAATTTGCAAAAAGCTGTGAAAGGAGCTGTTGAATGTCCCTCTTACACATTCATTTGTCTGTCAGTTAGTATTAGTTTATTTGTCAAATTCTGAGCTTTTTTACTTCTTTGTATTTGGGTCAAAGACATTTGCCCATACAAATGTGATTTGTATACAAAGAAAGCACATTAAATGCTAGTAAAGTGTCTATATTTATGGCTTTAAATATGTTTTGGGAGAATAAAAGGTCAAAATGTGGCTGAATTTTCATTCATTAACAATTAGACCTATATGTAAAAATGTAAACGACCTGAACATACTTATTCTGACCTGTGCATATTGAATTATGTAGGAAAAGTGTGTACTAAATTGTACTAAAAATAAAAATTTAAAAGAGTGAAAAATTCTTGCTGATAAATGGCCAAAATGGGATTGTGACAAAGATTAAAAATGTTCAATTACAGTAGCATTTGAGGCATAAACGAATTAATCTTTAAATATGATGTACACTGATTTGTGAGGCCTGACAATATTGTTATACTGAATGATGTTTTAGTAGCTGCATGGTATGATTGCACAGAGAGTGAGAGAAAAAAAAAGGCTATTTAAACAGGCCACTTTATAATGTATTGAAGAACAACAACATCGATTCAAAGCTGTATTACACTCATTGTTTTGATGCTTTGAAACCCTCTTTGACGACGTTCACTGACTTGTTTCAGAATGGATTTCAGACTAGTTGTAGTGTTTGCAATGGCGCTGTAGTTATGTCTATTATTAAAGTGTAATAATTCTTTGTGTATTTCATAATTTTGTAAACTGTGGCGATTTTAAAGCACACCTGCTGTCTTCAGTATAAAGGAAATGTATGTGTTCAGCTGCTTCAACATTTGCTCTCTTAATTTTTTTCCTCCCTTCCTGCAATTGATCTAGCGCACTCTGTGCATCTTGAGTTTCTACATGCGTGACGGATCAATCCGGTCACGCTTGTCAGTTTGCAGCTTAGCAAAATCATGAAACCTTTCACTGAAGATGAAGGCGGATTGAATATTCACTCGGCGGGCACGGCATCAACGCCTTTTCCTCTTCCTCTTATTGCTAGGAAATACCCGCATGAAAACCGGAACGGCCTGACAAGAACACACGTTCTACCCTTTGAGCAGCCTCCTCCCGTGTCATGCCAGTCAAGCCGTGAGAGTTGAGATGGAGAGAGGGGCCTGATCAGACCTGTTTTACAAGTCTTATGGCAGTGCTGGCGGATTCGCACCGCAGCACCATTCTCTGCTCCCACAGCGCCCGTCAGGATGGACCGATGCTGGAGAGAGCCATCTTTTCTCCACTGTGTAGGCATTTAACAAACAGGCTCCAGAGACTTGCATCATAGCTCTGCTTTTGAAAGATCTTTCGAAAGTTTCACCTCTGCTTTTAGCTTTTGAAATAGTATACGGTTTCTTTCATTGAAGCTATTAAAGCAGGTTTGATTTACAGAGCTGCTAACAGGTTACAGGTTCTGTGTACAAGTAGCATTTTAGCCACGATATACACATTTTTGCCCCTGGACATGTAGAAGATTCAGCCATCTTCCTTTATACAAAATGTTGAAATTAACTGCATTTTAAGTTAATTCTAAATTAATTATAAACATACTGTACATCATAATTAACCTACAATGCTTATATAATCACGATTCATCACCCCAACAGACAAAATATTTAAATTCATATTCTGTGTAAAAAATATATATTAAAAAAATATATTTTTGAGCAGCTAGGCTACATTTAGTAAATGTTTAATTATATATATATATATATATATATGTATATATATATATATTATATGTTTTATATATACTGTATATTTATTATATATTTTTTGTCAATAAAAATGTCAGTTTAATACGTTGAATGAAACTGTACATTCATATTTCTATTTAAGTTTAAAGTATTTATCACTTATTAAAATAACAAAAATAATTATTACTTGAATTAGAAAAATAATATTTTTTTTATGTTTTTGGTATAAAGGCATTTCGGAATTGCATTTTTTTTTAAGTTGTATGACTGAAAAATATATAGGCTATTTTTTTTTTTTGTTTTTACAAAAAAATACTACTAATACAAAGAGTATATGAATATTTATGTTTTTTGTTTAAGTAATTTTCTAACTGTATTACATTCGAAAATCAATTACATTTCATGTTTTTTTTTATTATTGTGCTCAGATTTTCTGTTCCTAATTTTGAGGCACCACTGCCTTCCTTGCTTTCCTTTGCCAAAATGCCCTAGGCCTGCTGTGTGAAACAGGCCTAATGCTGCAGAAGAGTCCCCGAGAAAACCTGTATTGGCATCTTCCAAAAATGATGTGACCCACAGATCAAGCCCAAAGGGGTTGTGCAGGTGAATCTAAAAGCATCAAGTCACTGTATAAGAACTTTGCTGACACAATCATTAAACATCATCCCATTACAGCAAAGGTCACTAGGTGTGAAACAAGCCAAATAAACAGAATGTGGCTGTTGACAAAAGGTGACCATAGACTCGTTTTTACAGACTTCTAATAAAATCCACCACATGCTCCCATCTGCGGGGGGAAAGGCCTGGTGTAATATGCATTATGCATGAGTGGTGCATCTAAGGACAGCTCATTGTGTTCAGAGGGGAGCAGTAGACCTGTGCTTTATTGTATGTTTATTGTACAGACAGATTTAAGTGTAATGAAATAAAACGTGGGCTGACGCACCCCAGGTGAAGGTGACAAAGTATGCAGATTAAATGTTCACGCTAACAGCATGCACTCGCATTATTATTAAAGCATTTCAGATGATTAAATCAATGCCGTTTACATCCTGCTGTTACTTCGTTTTCGCTCGCTTATATCTTTTATCCTTTATTTCATAGCTTTCAGTGTATTTGCAAAAATAATCAGAGAGAAATCAAGACCTTGTTAAAAACAGTGGTAGCTTGTAAATTTACATTTAAGTGCAGATAATTATGATAAGTGAGAACGAAGAGACATTTTTCGCTTGACTCTTCCTTTTGACACCTGTGGTAGGTGGTAATAAGTGGCTGAAGACTGTAGCCCATAGACCATGTCTTCTCTGTCTTGTTATCGCAGCTCTAAATCTGTAGTATGTTGGCAGTCCAGGAGATGTGTATTCCCAAACACGCTCCCTAACTACCTCCCCCAATGGTAACCATCATCATGGCGCACTCTCTCAAGTACTCCTACGCGCACACACACACACACACACAGCCTGTGGGCTATATTTAGTAAGACTAATTGGGTGTGTTGGAAATCACCGTCGACCACGAGTGACACAGATGAAGTTGAAATGAATCTCAGGTGCATTGTTTTATTTTTGTTTTATTACCGTGTTTTTTTTCCCTCGTTCTTTGTAGTGGATGTTTCTCTGCATGGGAAAGTTCGTAAAATGCAGCTGCGGTTTATGTGACAGCTCATTTAAAGGAAAAAAGGTGTGGGAGAATGAAGAAGAGATGAAACACTGTTTCTATAAATGACTTGCTTGTCCTTTTTTTTTTTTGTCAAGAGGGCCCTGGGCAGCTTCAGTCCCGTAAGGTGTCAGACAGGAGCGTCTCGCTCTTGATGTCGGAAATAAGTGACTTGTCACCAGGGAGGTAAACAAGCGCAGCATCTCTCATGTGTGCGAGCCGCTGATTGTGTTGCGGGTCAACAGGCCGAGACAAAAGCGACTCTGATTGTAAGACCGCGATGTGTCATTGACAGCCATTTGCATGCAGGTCAACCCATTTATTGAGTTGCCCGTTTAGCAAATAACTAAAGCGGCCACTGTCATGCCTGTGAAAAACAGATTAAGTTGTGTTATGGCGAATAAATTCTTTTTAGCAGTTCGTTCTCTAGGTGCTCACAGATAGCTGCTCTGACACTGTGTAGGTATGTCTTTGTTACATCATGGTTTCTTATGGTGAGCAAGCAGCAATATGGCAGTACAAATTAAAAACTATATACATATTATTTTTTTAGCTGAATAAAATTGGTGAAATTTCTATTCCAATTTGTTTTAGCAAAGTGATTACTATTTGATTTGAATTGTAGAAATATGGGGAAAGATACATTTTAATACATTCTTCCAGGTAAAAAAAACACTTTAAATAATTTTTTTCTAATTAAATATAAAAAACACTTTTTAGAATGTTGTCAAGATCAGCTGCTAATTGAAATTTAGTTTAACTGAAATATAATAACTACAAAAACTAAAACCAGAATAAAATAAATAAAAACTGTATTTTTATAGTTTTTATAGACATTTATATAAAACAAAGTACTAAAAATGACAAAAACACAATACAATTACTAACCTTTTAACAATAAAATACTACTAAAAATCTGGAATAGTATCTCAATACTAAAATAATATTAGATTGGTAGTTTTTGTGAAATCTAGTATTTTTTTTTAAATAGCTTACTATAGGTAACATGGCCCTTTAAATGTTTATTTTTATTGAATTATTTTTAAATCCTAAAATTAATTTATTGCATGTTTTCATTTGAAATCATCATTTTGACACTCTGTGTGTGTGTGTGTGTGTGTGTGTGTGTGTGTGTGAATCTGGTGATTTTATTTTTTTTTTTACATTTTAATCAATTAGCCGAATTGTGCCTGCAGCGAGCTGTTCATAAGGCTTAGTCAGAATTAATGAGTACAGTATGTGTACATACTGTATGTTCACCTTAGTATGCATACGATTATATGTGTACGCGCTGGCAACACTGTTCTTCATGTGTTAATTTCATAGTCCCCCCTGCAGTTTACATGCTGAGGTGTATGTAAACTATCTCTATCAGGTCATGTGTCTGAGTCTCCTAATAAGTGCTAAGAGGCCTCTCTCCAGTCATCGCGGTGACAAGAGCAAACCGTACCCCTCCACTGGGACTTACTCACACACTCTTTACCTGTCGTAATACCCACGACCTTTCCTGCAATAAGAGCACATCATCCATGGTTTGGAATATGGTTTGCTGATTAGACTAGAGTATGTTCCTCCAGACTCCAGGAGAGGGCACGAGAGGACATTCAAAAGTTTGATAAGCATCAGCGGACAAAAGGAATCAAAAGTGTACCTTGCATACCAAATCCAAACACTATCACTATCTATTGTTTGGCTTTTGAAAGCAGTGGTAATTGTTTCATTTAATTAATTTATAACTTGAATTAAGAAAAAAAAATGAATGTTTTAATCTATATTTGTTTTGTTTTTCAGTTATGCTAAACATGCTTAAAATCAGTTTACCTGAGGCAAAATTACATATAATATACAAAAAAACAAACTGAAATTATTGGCATTTTTTAAGCACGGTCCTAACAATTTTATTACATTTTTATACTCAAAACTAGCAAATTAGGTGTTAAAAAAATATTATTCATTCAAAATATTATTAATTCAGAATTCTTTATCTAAAATGGTTAATATCTATTTATGCCTTTTCTTTTATGGAAACCTGAACTTTGCAATCATGCACTCTGTCAAAATCAACTTTTTACTACATATCAGACAACAAATATCAGTACGAGTTTCCATCCGTCCAGACACAGATGTATGATGGGTGACGCACCCTTTCTCAAAACAGAAACTAATGTCGGCAGAGCAGAGATAGCTCATCTTGTCAGCCACTGAATCATAATGAGAAAATGTGAAGTATATGTATATATATATATATATTTTTTTTTTTACCTGTCCATGCATTTCTCTAAATAAGCTCTTCTCATTTGGGAGGCATCACTGGAGAAACCGAAGCCAAGAGATGTGTGAAACTTTGTTTTTGTGGTGTATTGGATGTTCAGTCACAGGATATTGCTTGTAATCAGCAGTATCGGAGAACAAAAAAGTCATTGTCTTACCCCTCATTTCCCGTCCGGTTCAGATGGTCAGAGTGAGGCAAATATTAGATCAACAACATGTATGAAAATATATGATTACAAAGAGAAGCTGTTATGCCTCAGACACCTCTGCAAGATGCTAGTTCTCCTGTTTCATTATTCATCTCACAAATACAATTTTACATCATATTTTATTCACAAGTTCCTCTGCGCTTAAAAACGACACCGTTAAAGTTAATTGCAGTGACGTTTTTGAAGAACGCTCACAAGGGCAAACTTGTGTTTATGAAAAACATCTGCGGTCTATTTTTTGCCCATTTGGTCTATTTTACAATATTGATCAGCGGGAAAGATTATCAATGAAATGAGCGTGGCCTTTAAAAATATAGCCTCATCCATCATAAATGCCCTTTATGAGACATTCACCGTCTTTCTCTTTCCTTTGTTCTCTGTGCGTCTTTCTTTCTCGGCTCTTCTTTCGAAAGTGTCTATTTTATCATCATTTGCCCCCCCCTTTTTTTAATGCCCCTCCTCACCATTAGCAATACGCTTGACACATCCTGCGTTTGTTATAGGACTGTCTGCAGGCTGTGTAGATGCTAAAGACAATTTAGTTTCTCACTAGTCCTGTGAGATTTGTGAACCGCCGCTGCAAAGAAAGGACCTCTGGGGTCGAGGCGGACTAATATGGACTAACTTATTTGGAACAATAAATTTATCGTACGTATAACTTTGAATTAAGCGAGCACGTGTCTCTTTTTCTCTCGCTCTCCCTCGCATACACAGGTGGCCGTACATTCACATCGAGGCATTGTTAAATAACACAGAGAGACATGCAACTTCTGCCGCTCTCTGCCGCCCTAATTACATTCGTCTTTCTGACTTCTATGAAAGCCTCTCTGAAACTCATTTCACTGGAGACAAGGAAACACGAGCTGGCAGCTTTGACGGAGCTCTCATTTTGTCTGTCTATAAAGGGCCGAGAGGCCTCTTGTTTGAAACAAAGAGCACTAAATTACAGCATGTCATCACCTCTCTCCAGAAATTCTTGATTGTAGCCAGAGCGCCTTTGGACGTCCAAGGCATTAATGGCAAAAATATATGCCATCAGCTCCCACTGACGAAGCACGGAAGCTACCTGAATAGCCATTTATTGGAATGAAAGGAACTCCATGCCAATGAGTTGTGATTGCTTCCATAATAATGGAATGTTCCTGAATTGTTCTGATTGGCAAAGGCTATTGGATGCTCATTTAAGTGTGACCAATTACACCCATCATCCTGTCACGTTATTTTTTTATTTATTTATTTTCACTTTTTTCCCCCTGCGCCAAACTGCTTGATTAATTGGAAAGTTGAGCTTCCTTTTCAAAGTTTCCAAACTTGTTGCGACTCGCAACAATAGCGGGAGTACTTTTGCAGACTTTTGCACGCTTCTGCATGACAGAGAAGTCATCATCCGTCCACTTTGACACTCCACACCATGGCATTAACAGCCACCTAAGCGTGGAAAGAGCTGCGCACTTTGTGAAGGTTTCCTGCGGACAATTGCAGGTCACGGCTCAGAGCTCTCGCGGTCTGACGGTCTGATGAGGGGGGAGTGTGCGGTTCTTGTGCGCCGTTTATGGAGCATTAGAACTGCTGGGCAGTCGCCCGCTTACCTGACAACACCGACTGAGTCACAAGCGCCGGGGCGGTGGCTCTGCTGTGCTCAGTAGTACGGAATAAAATCTGTGACGAATTTGCACCGCTTGTGGTGGCAGCCCCCGAAGTCACTTGGCTTTGTTTCTGAATTATCCCTTTTCTTTTAAAAAAGAAAATCAATAACGTATTTTTGCTGTAGCGACATGAATGTTTATTAAATTTGATATTTAATAGAGTGGGGAGAGTGACTTCTTATCTCAAACAAGTGACAGGGATTCTTTTTCTCCTTCTCTTTGTCTTTTATTCACCAAGTCTTTTGGATTCTTTGCAGCTTATTGTCGACTGTTTCCCCCTCGCACTTCTATTCGTCTTTAATTAAGAAAAAATGTTGAGGCTGAAGGTGAATTGCAGATAATGAGCGGCAAGGTTGGCCTGTTTTTTCCCCTTTCCCTCCGTGCGCCCTGTAAACCGCTCTTTATTTTCCCTGTCAACGGTGGCTGCTCCTCCAGGACAGCTAGAAGCCTAATGAGCTACAGGGGAGACAATAAAAGACTTTCCTCCTTCCCTATCTCTTTCTCTCTTTCTCTCTCTCTCTCCGTTTTTTCTTGCTGTGTCTCTTGGTGTGACAATAGGCCTTTGCCAGTCACCGGCTCGGAATCTGTTTCTGTAAGGTTAGAGTTTAATCAAAACCTGATTAGATGACAATTTAATCAACTTCCTTATTTGGACAATATCATTTATTTGTGTGGATACAAGAGCTGACAAAAAAGGCGCGATGATTTTTTTTTATTTTTCGAAAGTAAAAGATTAGTTTAAGGGTGGTAGCTGGTTTCTAAGCTGGCAATTAGTTGGTCAAACTGTTTTTTACTGGTGCAAGCCTGTCATCGAGTGGCTGAACTGTATTCATGGTATAAAATCTTGCTTTACCAACTTGGCTAGCTGGATTTAAAGCAGTGTAAGACGGATTTCTACAGCATAGTTAGGCTTAGAAATGAAAATGTAACTTTGTTGTTTTTTCCATCATGCTATTAAGAAGCAGGTTTCGTTCTTTCTTCATTTTTTTCATTGAAGGTGAATATTGTTGAAGTAAAAGAACCAACATTATTGAGGTACCTCTGTATTTTTTCAGTGTTAATAAAATTTGTGAAATATTTCCTCAAATAGTTGGTGCTGCGAGGATATTGCAGAACAGGACCATCTTGTGAGCAGCCTTAGCGGTCTAACACTGTTTGTCAATGTCAAGATGTTAGAGACGACCAATTACAGTAAATGAAAGTAAAAAGGTTTTATATTCACAAAAACAGCTGAACCCAAATTTCAGCATTGTGATCCAGCTAACGATCATAAAGTAGTAAAACTGTGTTAATATGTAAGTAGCTGCACTTTTAATATTTAACAGCTGTTGATAGAAATGTTGAACGGCCTGACAGAAATCAACAAGGGTGCGAACTAGAATGATTTTTTAACTTTTGTCTACCATTTTGAATATGTAAACGATGTCATTTAATTCATAACTGCCAGTGTGATGAGACAAGAAACAGAAGTCAATTTCATCATATCATATTGTAAATTAATTTGAATAAACCTACCTTGCTTAACTCCTAGCCGTCAGTAAATTCACTTTTCTAAGAAAATTATCCATAAAATGTAAAAATCAGTTGACAATTTTTAATCCAAATTGAAAAGACTCCATTAAACCCAACCCCTCTCCAGCAAGCTCAATTTTGAGATTTTTTCATTTAATAAACCGTGCATATGGCCCTGAGCCTGAAGATTGTTATTTCTCTCCTTCACCTTTGAGAACTGTGTATTCATAGAGATTAATGTAGTGGTAGCATAATAGCAGTTAATATTTACAATCAGTTTCTAAATTGAACTATAAAGTGCTTTAAAGCAAAGTTTAATTGTAGTTTGACTAGGCCTCTGGATCTAGATGTCCTTTGAGTTTCCAATTACTGACGGAGTATCTTGTTACCCCTGCCCTTTATCTTAACAGGGGGGAAATCTCAGATCTCACCTTTTTTACAAGAAAGTGGGTACTTTAGAAATCCTTGTGTTTGATACCTCAGAGCATGCTCCAGGCAAGGTTAGCATCTTGTAAACCTGCATGAAGGGACTAAATGCAGCCTCAAGGACTCAATGCAAAAGACAAATCCTAAAATAAAATAAAAATATTTCGATATTTTTTTCCTCTTGAACGCCCCAAACATTTACATCACATTTTAGATGATGTTGTGCAGTTAAACCTTTTCTTTTTTTGTAATAGCCTGACTAGCCTGCTTTCTTTGCTAGAACTGAATGAATCCTTAAAAAAAACACAATTAAATAACATTTGTAATTATTTTTAGTTTCACACTTTCTTGATTTAATAAAATTGCTTTTAAAATCATGCACATATGAAGTATATGATTGAAAAAAAGTTTTATGTTTGGTTCACTGTATTCATTATAGTTTTACACATTCATATATTCAGTTGTGTAATCATTTCTAATATAAATTTTATTAGCAGTAGCTAAAAATGTTGGGCCCATGAAAGCCTATAATTTATTGCCAATGTAATTTCTCTCATATTCTGTGTGTTTCCTCTTTCATTTATGGGTTTTGTTTTAACTGTTTAATTACACTGTAGTATTCAAAATAGTGTTGAATTCATGAAACTTTAATTTAAGAATTCATTACAATTTCAGAAATAATCATGCCTAATGAAATGTTTTATATTTTCCGAATGTAAATATATATATATTTGTTGGTTAATGTGTCAAATTATTTCACCTTACTTTTAAAATGTAATCAAAGGTAATTAGCTTTTTTTGCTACTGTACAACAGAGTTTTACTGTTTACATTAAAATATGGGCAAATATGTATGATATTGTTTTTTCTGTGTTTAACAAACTGTATTATTATTATTAATGTTAGTATTATTACTTTGAGAAGTTACAAAAACCAGCAAGTGTTGAGAGTGATTGTGCTTGACTATTTGCAGTTTTATATTAATAGACAAAAAAACATATCACAATTTCATTAGATTTAACAACAGCTTTACTTTAATATTTCATCTTTATTTATTTATTTATTTATTTTTATTTTTTTTTACAAAATCCACTATATTCGGTTTTATACAGTAAATTCTGTTTTTTTATGATTGAGCTTCACAATTTAGTCTGAACTGTAGAAATCATAGGGCCTTAAAAATGTAAAAAAAAAAAAAAAAAAAACCTCATTTGATCATCATGCTCTTGAGAAGACTGTGAAGCCAATCACTAAAAGAATTGCTAACTATAGGATCAGGAGAGGTTGTGCCAGTTTTGACCTTTTTGGTGATTCAGGTGTCATTCACACAATTAGGCATTAGAGCGGTCAGCTCGCCGTGTCTCTATTTGACATGCCGCAGCCACCGGTCTTAATAAGTGTATGGGTGTGGATATGAGGCCAGGTGTAAATGAGAATGGCTCTCTCTACCTTTCTCTTGCTCTTCCTCACGACGTCTTGTAAATCTGGCAGGAGGCATGTGGCCGATTGGCTTCTTTTATCTGACTTTGATAAGGACTATTCATGCCATTTGACCAGCACATGGAAAAATTCCTCCAGCTGCAGGGCTGTCCACATTTCTTCTTTTGTCTTCTATAGAGTCTTTATGCACTTAAATTTGTAGGTCTGAAGAGATGAGGAAAAAAAGTGAAGTATATTGCAATTTACATTAAACATTGGACCTTTATAAAGGAGAGAAGAAAAAACAACCCAAAAAAAATCAATATACACTCGTGTTTTTCCTATGCAGTGTTTTTCTTTTCCCTCTTTTGTGGCTCCCAAGCCATTATTATTATTTATTATATGGATTTCTTTTTTTTCAAAGAATTCTCCTTTTGTAACATAAAAAAAAAGAAAGAAAAAAAAAACATGTGAAGTGATAGATACAGATTAATCTGAACCTCATTAAATTGCTCTTGGATAATGCTGGCAGAGTTACTGTATCATGTTTAAAATGCTAATAAGTTCACACCATATTACAACTGCCACAGCAAATTATCAGAAAGTTCCTGGGGTTGTTTGCAAATGTTCAAATGAAGTCAGACTCAGAGTTTTCAAATAAAATTGATGAGTTAAGATAATCATGCTGTGGCTGATTTTAAAGATTTTTAAAGCAGTGGTCTTCAACAGGGGGTCAGCGGAAGCACTGCATGGGGTACACCAATTATTGTTTGATCTCATACTAATTTCTGTGGTAAATTGAAAATATACAAAACTACCATATTAAAACAACGTTAAAACTAAAGTCAAGAAACTGAAGTTTAGCTAAATAATTCATTTTACCTTTCATTTTTGAATATATTAAGCAAAATGTACATCTGTACGAGTCCCTTGTTGTGTCCACTAGAGGGGACTCCAGTCAGAACTGTGTCCGGCTTGATCCACCATCATGCCTCATTTCTGGACAGCTGATATTATGGGACATGATCACAGTATGGCGGCTACAACGGAAGCAGCGCACAAGATGGCTGCCATGCCTCGGCCAGAGTCCGCACACAAGATTGTTGCCGACCCAGAGCCAAGGCACAAGATGGCCACCAACCTGGAGCAACTGCAGGAGATGGTAGCCACACCAGAACCTTCAACCTTCACCGAAGCCCAACCTCAGTCTTCAGCCATCACAAATGTCTCTCCTGTCTTCCCAAGGGCTCTCAAAGAATGCTGATATACAGGGTGACTTGTCCACTTCAAAGACTCCAACAACAGCCGTTCCCGAATCTAATTCCTGAGTCACTGCCAGGAGTGCCGTTCCCAAATCCTGTTCCTGAGTCATGGCCAGGAGTGCCAGTCCCGAATCCTGTTACCAAGTCACGATCAGAAGTGTTCTGCTCCGTACCGACCAGAAGGGCCGCTATTGAACCATCGTCCAGGCCCTGTCATGGCTATAGAAGCCGTTTCTGATTTCTTGTCCTGCCCTGCCATGGTCATGGAGGCCATCATAAAATCCATAAAGTCCTGCCCTGTTTCAGCTATGGAAGCTATTTTTTTAGTCTGCATCCTGCCCTTTCATGGCCACGGAGGCAAGTAAACACTCATTCTTCCCAATCACAGCCGAAAGGGTCACCATGGAGCTCCTGTCCTGCCCTGTTCAGGCCATGGAGTCCTACTTCGAACTCTTGACCTGCCCTATTCTAAACATGAAGACCACCTGCGACCTCGCAGCCTGATCTGTCCCGACCGAAGAGGTCATCATTAATCTCTTTGTGCTCGCTTACAGTTACATCTGCTTTGCCCTGGTGGGCTCCTGTTCAGCCGGCACCACCCTGGTGGGCTCTTGCTCAGCCATGGAGAGTTCTGCCCGCTTTGCCCTTTGCCTCTGCTCCAACCCTTTTCTGGACAACAAAGTACTCTCGGTTTTGAGCTTCTGGAAGCCCCTTGTGGGGAGGGGCTATGTCATGATATTTAGCTGGAAACATGAAAAGAGTCCATAGGTGCTATCTTTTGTGTCTCTTTATCAAGCCGGTTGTGGGAGCAAACCTGTGCTAAATATCCCACCCCTAAAAGCCTAGCTTGACGGCATTTTTAAAAGGGCTGCAATGATTGTTTAGTTGATTTAGTCTGCTGGGAAGTGGCATTTTATGAGGGTTTGGGGAACATGTAAGAAATTCATTATCAATTAAATAGTTTTTCAGGACCAGTGAGAGAAACTAGTGTGTTGAGAAGTGTGCAAACTCAGACAGTAATAATTTGTCTGAATTTGTGCCAAAGCCAAGGGGATGTTGCATAAACAGCTATTTATTACAAGTACCCAGTTCTGATTAGTTGAATAAAAATAATATTAATTATAATCATTTCATGCATAGAACAATTGATGATCATAACTTTAACAGATTAATCACTTTTAAGGACCTATCATAGATTTTACCTCCAATATAAAAAACGAAATCAATGCGGTACACTGTGCAGGTGTTTAGAAATTTTAAACAGTTGAAAGGTCTTCTAAATATTGACCTGTTTCAAATATGGGCAAACACGTTTTCTCTCTATGCTGCTCAATGGGTATTCAGTGTTCTATATTCCTGTCCATATAGCATGTATTTCAAGCTGTTGAGAATGATTTTCTTTGCCAGTCTTTCTACCTGTGCATTACAGAGCTTAAGGCAAAAAGAGGCTCTGACTGTATTTTATCTATGTTCCTTTTTTTTCTTCTTCTTCTTTTTTCTGGAGAGCCCGTGCTAATGTTTATCCTCAGCTTAACGCCACGGTAATGTCGTGCTGTCAAAAAAAGGAGGGTGTGAAAGGGCTCCGTCTCAATGATTTGCTAGAAGAGAAATGCAATTAGCCTACCAGATCCAACTGCTTCCATCCAAATCTACAATCCACAGCACACTATGACAACAGCATTATATGCCATGACTACAAATGTGTCCCATGCTCTTCTTCCAGGCTCCATTAGTAATTGTAATGAATGTAATGTATCACAAGTAAGTGCTGGAGGTTAAGACATAAATCCACATGCTTAAAAAAAGAAAGGGAAAAAAAAAGAACAGTAAACATATCGAAAGAGAGTGTTGCATGAATAATGCAGCTGCCTCCACCGAAATCAAAGCAATATCCAGTTTGTAAATTAGTGTCAGTGCAAGTCCTTTTAGCCAAAGTCTAGAAATCTGACATGCTACTCCATTTCTGCCTACTTCACTTCTGAATAAGAAATGCTCTTAGAAAAAGAAACATAAATGAAATGTTAATGAAACTTCTTGAGTGGAACTTTTTTGTACGTTGGGTTTGTCTCATACACCGCCTGCAGGCAGACAGCTTATTAAAATGACCCCCCATGTTCACTCATGACTTGGTCATTGTGTGTGACTTTTCTTTCCTGACTTTCTGCCTGTGGCAATGTCATTAATGAAAAGACAGACTTCGAAGTAGAAGAATTTATTATTCATGTGTGTTGTTTACCAGAAGATGAAAGGACATAAACTGTGGTTTGTGTAGTGGTGACCGTCGGGCACTGTCTTGTAACTCCTTTTGGCTGGTATGAGGTTTAATATCATTGCAGAGATGTTGTTCATAAACAGTGGGTTAGTGTTTTCGTTTATACCAATATTCAAATCAAACTGTGCTGCCCGGAGGCATACACAGTATCATAATGTGTACCCCAGGGCAACTTTGCATCTCCTACAAGGAAAGATCCATCTATAATTCATAAATTCTCCGATATGACCTTAACAGAAGTGTAGTTGTTGGATAGGGACTGAGTTCACAACATGTAAGGCAAATCCGCTAAGATTTGGCGAGAGGTGGGCTTAGCATTGAGCATGTTCCTTCTCCACTTCCTGACCATCAATTTGTTTCTAACGCACAGTATTTAGTTAACAAGTGTTTGTTTTTTCTCTTCAGTATGCATGGCACGTTCTTTTCTGTAAACCTCTGTGCTTGAGATGAAAAGAGGAACACTGGAGAACATGCGTATTTCTTTCAGAAGTCAGTGTTTGCGGGTTTTCGGTACCATCAACCCACCATGCCCATACTCACCCCCTTCTGTGTGAGATAAGAGATCTCATATGACAACATAACGAGCATGGGACATCATCCTGGTTGAGTAAACACCATTTCCAGACCTTGTCAAGCAAGGCAGATGTTTCTGGAACGTCCATGGGTGGCTGCTTATTTAATGACTGGACTCGTTCTGGAGGAGAGAGGCCCCAGTGTGGCTTCTCAGAACTCAGCCTTGGTGACATTTAAGAAAGGTTGAAATAATTACTGGCATAAAAGCCTCCAAATCAGACAAATTTAACCCAGATGTTATAGAAAGGCTAAGTGGGAAATGCCAGCCCCTAATTAAGTGCTTAATCGGAGAGGTGTTGAAACAGATAGGCTAGTTTGATGTCTAAGCTGAAAAGCTCATTAAAGATATGTCATTTGACCCTTGTTCCTTAATCTCCCTTAAGAATTACACCCCACCGTCCAATGACGGAGGTAATAAAGCGTCCGGGCTGATAAAAGGTACACCAAAATACCACTGCTCATCAAATTAAGCTTCAAATGCTGTGAAGGATGCTCATGAACAAAATGTCTGTGTAGGAAAGAAAAATAGCTAACTTGAAATCAATCCATATGTGCATACAGAAATTAAAGAGACTGTCATTTTGCAGTTCCTTCTCGGCTACAGGCTTAATGCGCATTATATTGATATTTCTGATTTTGAATAGAGCCACCTGTTAATTTATTGTGTATGTGCAAAAGCTGAATATTTGTATTAATGACACGAATACTTATATACATCTATGCATGTATGTATTTTTTTTAATTGTGCAAGTAAGTGAAATATTTCAACAAACAAAGGTTTAAGTATTTCTTCATTTGAATACGTAGGAGTTTGGTAAAGGTCAGGTTAATGAATTCAGCAAACTCAAGTTTAATTTAAAGGTTTAATCATACAACCATACTATTATTTTAATTTTGACATAAAAACCTGTTATTACTTTAAAATATATCGGGGTTGTTGTTTCAGATTTTATAAGTAATGTCTACATAAGAGTTGACATCCATTCTGCCATTTTAAAAAAAACTTTTCCTAAACTTGTCTGCTTGTTGCTGGAGCCAAAATGGATTTATGACAGGTGCCACTTAAGTCGAATATGACATCTGCTGACATGAACTTCTCAGATCATGCATACCTAAGGTTAAAGTTTGACATACAATATGTTTTTTTTGGTCACAGTGACCATCAAGCATTCAGCCTGGAGGCAAGTTTAACCATGTGTTTGTCTCCAGCATCATTCCTCCTTTCTCATTCTGTTTCCACGTCTCTGTCTTTCCTCTTCTTCCGAGCATGTATTGTTTTCCATATGCCATCCACATCATCCTGCTGGGCATGGAGCATCTTTCCCTCTCAGCACATTCAGCGCAATCAGTTACGTTTTCACAGCACCGCATGCAGCAAAACATACAAGCAAGACAATGAAGAGAGGGGAATGGGGGCCATAAATGGGTTCCAATTTGCCTTCTCCTTCTGTCTTTGTTTTTTAATGAGCACATTTTCCCACCAGCAGGTTAAAAATATCAAGCCCTCCCTAAATGATCATATTCACCGTTGCCTCGCCGTTCCAGCCCACTTTGCCAGACTGGTGACATTTTCTCTAGATGCAATGAGTGCTGTTGCCTTCCATACACATAGACACACACACACACACACACACACATGTAAAATGCTTATAAATGAGACATGTGTGCTGGCAGCTGTGTGCAGCTTTTCCTGTTTTGGAGAGGAAAAACTGTAGGATTGCTCCAATGGGTCTGCCCACCTGCTCCTCTGTGTTGACTTGCCCTTCCACATTCCCATTCTCTCTTATTTCCTGTTTCTTTCTCTTTTATCTATCACTAAGTCTTTTCTTGTTCTGTTTCTAACTTCTGCTCCTACTACAAGCCCCGTTTCCACCCTACAATAATCAGATATGTCCAAGTTGCCCCCTCCCAGTATTTCACATTTGTGATGCTGCACCCCATTACGCACAGCTCTGTTTGTTATTAAGATAAAAAAAAAAAAAAGTTTTAAAAGTTAGTTTTAGGCTGGATTAATTCAGCGGATTAACAGTCTCAAAATACTTGAGATAGCCAACCAAATAAATGAAGGTGGGCTTTATTGTTAACAGAAGTTAAGTTTAACATCCAGTGTGTGATGCATTGGTTTTGACCAAGGGGCAACCTCCCGCTCCGTCTAGTGAAACCAACACGGAAGTGATTAAAACTGCAATTCATCGACTAGCC